>JALIZH010013623.1:0-65173 GCA_030522465.1 Rhipicephalus appendiculatus
AGAGCATTTTACATGCGCCAACCTGTGCATGTTATGTCGCTACAAATCAAGTCCCTAATGGTGGTGCAGGCTCTGGTTTCAATGCACGAGTCAAATGTATGTTTGGTTGCACAAGTTATCGTTGTACATAGTCGATTAGGTCAATGATAACGCTGAAAGCGCTCTCCGTGCGGATAAAGGATCGCCCAACTGTCGTAGAATGGGGAGGCTAAAAAAATGTGTGGTTGAAAAATAAATGCAACGTGTTAGCACTAAATGCTATCGGGGATGGTTTTAGGAATAGCTAATTGTTTGGTGTTGTTCTAACGAGAAATGAAGATGGTGCGACGCAGCCCGCGAGTCAACGGGTGCCGCAAAGCAAGAGCAAGCCGTCAGTGCCGTTGCAGATATGAGACTTCTCATAACGCTGACGGGGCGATGAACGTCAGCAGTTCTGTTCACGGTTTTGCAACTCCGCTGTGTACTACATGAGATTGACAGGACATCATCGGAGTTTGTTAGCTTTCATTGGAAGGATTGGATAAATTTAATTCGACGTTTACTGTCCGTCCGCTTAGTTCAGTGTCATGCACCACCACACAATCATGGCGGGAGACACCACGCCGTAGTGTTTACGACAAAATGACAACTATTTAATGAGAACTATTTAACCAGACAATGACGATGACGAATCTGCAGCGGAACGACGACGACAGCAGGGTGACGAAACTTCAGGATGGCGAAGTTCTAACAATGGCTTGAGAATGGGGCGTCCACGGGTTTGCAAAGTTAGTTACGTGACAGCAGTCACGTTGCGGAGCTGGAATCGTGAAACATAAAACGCTGTGTCCTAACGATGTGTCGTATAACGCTGTGACGAAAATAGCAACTGTGTCAGGACGAAAATAGCACGCAACAGCTTGTGCATGCGTTTTTTTTTTTTGTCTCCGGTTATGGCAGCAGCATTATTGTTTCTCATACAAAACCACGGCCGGTGCACCGATACAAATACCACTGTGGTTGGAAAAGAGGCTACCAGAGGCCCGAGTAACCATATTATGAGAAGAAGAAATTCAAAAACTTCATGGGACTTCTCTTTTCGAGATGAAAACCCCGTTTCCTTTCCAAATTAAAGTTTATAGGCTTCTACATTTGTCCTGTGCTCGTAGAAATGAACAAGACCACACAATATAGTTTCACTTAAGTTTATTATCGTCAGATGGATGGACGAGGGGGGATATGCTATCTACGACGAAACTGGGTTCCCAAGTTGTACATTCATCATAGGCTCATACACACGTGTATATATATACTTATAGCGCAATTCACAGGATGTCATCTCGTTGGTGTCGCAGATATTTTAGTGCTCAAGGTGGGAACTGAATTTCTTCCTACGTCACTATATAAAAATCCTGTGCCCGTCTGTACTTAGTAATTTTATTTGTCGATGTGCCCGTGACAATATTTGTCATAGCTGGGTGAGCATATGGAGAATTTTCGGAATTCACTGAGAACGTGCAGATAAATTTGAGCTCCCTCCTTCGGTGATCACGTATCTTTTGTACACTGTGATGCAACAATGCTGGCAACAACATATATGCTTTACTGAGCGAGATGAGCTAACATTTTACGGGTACCTGCCGTGGAACGAAAAACACGCCGCTGACGCCTTTATCAGAGAGCATGACGCCTCGTATAATGCGGCGATAAACGAACGCAGCTGTGTATCAACCCAAGAACACTTGGAAATGTCTGGGTAGCAGCGCGGGAACTCGCGTCTATTTCATATTTGGCGTGTCTCGAGCGCTCTTGTTTTACTTTTTTCGAAAAAAAAAAAAGCCAGGCAGATATAAACACAACATAAATGCTTGATTCTGAGGTTATTTGAGGCTGTTTACTACTTAACGTTAATATTTTACGGATCCAAGCAAGAATTAAAAAGCTGGCTAACCAAAGTTAACTAACTGATTAATACTCCGTAATGAAAACAATGCAGATCTACCACATGACTACCGCTATAACACACAACTGGCACAACCTTCCTAGAGCGCATGTTTGCTGTTCTTGTGGTTGTTTTAAATCATTGTCCGCGTTAGCCTGCACCATCGGTATGGGCAGCGCCCACTGACCAGAGGGTGCTACGCAGCTCTCATCGGACAGCCCAGTATGACTAATATTTGCCACTAGGGCCGTGACGTAAAAGAGACGCGCGCAGCAGGCGTCCCCCCTTTTATTGCTGCTATGGTTTGCGCACTTATGGCGGGAGAGACAGGGTCGTCACTTTCACATCTTGTTCTACCCCGGTTCAATTTCGCCCGTTTTGTGTCCTTAGCTGTGCGTTCTGGAGCTGCAATCGCATGAGAAAACTCCTATGCATGGTGCGTATTGGCATCGAGATCGAATAGAGCCGGCACCTAGCGGCGAGCGGACGAAACCCCGTAGTGCGAATGGCTCCTGCGCCGTTGCTGTGTTGGCATCTGTGCGAAATTCATGCACATAATCAGAGGGCAGCTTCTGATGTTGTGTTATCACTAGAGACCGGATTATAGGCAAATGCCTATTTTGTTCCTTGCGTTCCTATCGCGCCACTTTGATATATGAGCATGAATTAGAGGTTAAGAAGGGCTTTAATGGTGTTTTTATAGTGCCTATAAATGCCTATTTTCAAAATCGGCGCCTATATGAACGCTATTTAAGCTCAAATTTCGTTTTGGAGTGCGGTTTGTGATCGTTATTCATGTCACAGGGCAAGATTGACCTTTCCGAACTCTACAAGGTTCAACCAAGTTCTCTAGTTCAACCAACTTCCGAAAAACAACCGATAGCAGCAGTGAAATGGGATGTGGCGGCCACCACACGCGACAGCGTCGACATGGTGCGAGCGGTTGGAGGAGAGGAAACTGCGCCATGTCTGCAGCCCTAAATGGGAGCACGTCTCAGCGTCTTCGGGGGAATGAGGAGTGAGAAATAAATATAAGAGAAGGAGAGGAGAGTGGCGTCCATGGCCGAGGATGTGCCGAGGGAATGGAAGAACCGCCCTGAAGGCCTGGTTGTGGCGGTGGGAAGGAAACAGGAGGTCCCTCTGTGTAGCCGCGGAAAGGTGCAGAATGAATGCAAAACCGTGGAGAGCCGCCAGGGTAAAGGGAGAGTGTGGATCAAGAGAAAGAAAAATGTGATGTTCACGCGGCTTTTGTTTTGTTTGTATTTACTTCTTAAAGGGCCCCTCACCAGGTCACAGAAGAAATTGTACTTTGGCACTGGAAGCTGTTGCGTGCCCAATGAAGAGCAGTGCACCACGATAATTTTTCAAATTGGTTGGTTACGAGCCACGACCATGATACGAAGAGGCAGACTTGAAACCCTTGCAATCGCGCTGGGTAGCCATCGCAAGCCTAATTCCTTTCCTGCCCTCTTCGGTATCGGAGCCGGAAGATCGCATGACGCATCCGCATCAGCACGTCATGTGCATGTAAGGTCACTTGCCCATGACGCGCCCGAGCAGTATGCCATCAATGTTGTGTCGTTTCGGCATTCTCGGTTGTGTACTGCCTGTTTTTGTGGGATGGATTCCTCAGTGCGCATATGTTTGGAGAGGCTGGCACCGATCATGTATCCTTACCGCTATACACCGCGTCGCACCGCGGCAACTGCTGTCAGAGACGATGCACCAAAAACACGCCAAGAGTTGTCAGGGCTGGCGCCGGCATGACGCGAGAACGGCGAGAAGACGAACGCATGTGAAACGGAGGCCGATTACTGTATAGCATCTCGCTGTGATTCGAAATAAAAAAGAAACATAAAAAACGCGCTCACATCCTGTTCGTGTGTTTTATTATTTCTTTCCGCTTTCATTCATCTGCTCAACTACAAATTACACAAATTATACGTCACCTCGAATAATTCTCGCAATGTCACGTGCTATATACGGTGAGCGACGTCAGAGCGCCAATGTCTACGTAAAAGAGCGGCGTGAGAGCAGGACCATTCCTTGTTGCACATCATCCCCTCCATCTTGGGGCGCGCGCCCGCGAGAAGCGCAAGCGGCGTTGAGTTTGAAATTTCACGTCTTTCCGCGATGCGTGTCATTGCAAATCTTGGCAGACGTGATCGTGAGCGCCCAGTGCATGCATTAATTACACTTGTCAGCTCGAAATGCTCAAACCTGGTGAGGGACCCTTTAAGGTGTTCACCGACAGGAGAGAAAATGACCCAACGCGATTAGACCCAGCTAATGCGAGGCATCCCTCCGGGGTCTGGCTATCTCTTCCTGCACTGCCCTTCTCAGCCTTGCCAAAAAGAAAGATATCCAGGAGTGTGTTCAATTGACGGTGGACATTTGACTTGCCATGCTAGACAAAAAAAAGGAAAGACCGCATCTGCGAACTCTGCGGGAAATGCATGGCTGTGTTCAACCGTTGGCGCCTTTCTGCTGTCATAAACAATAACATTTTCTTGCTTCCTGTCGTAGATACAGGTCGCGCACGTCTCTGTTTGAAATTATATGAATTGATGTAAAAATTTATTGTGCCTATATTCACGATTTTGGAGGCCTAAAACTGTGTTTTACCTGCCTATTTTTGGCGCCTAAAACGCGGTTTTTTAGTGCCTAAAAATCCGGCCTCTAGTTATCACAGTACCAAATGCTTGTACGCATGCCTACACGACTTACACAAGCGTTTTGCCTTCCGAGGCTTGTATGCCCGCTAATAGGTGAGTGCATGCACGTGTCGGTATGGCGCTAGGTGGAGTCATCGTACTGTCGCCAGAGTCACTTCCCCAAAATCCTTTAAATGTGGACGCCACTTCGTTCAAGCACATCACATACTGCATTTGGCGTCGTCCTAAACGAAAGAAGTACTAAATGTCGAGGTGTAAATGCAGAATGCTAGCGACACCATCTCGTCAAGAATTTTAGCGACAACATCTCTAAATGCATGTGATGCCGCGAAGCATGAGCTATCGTCTGCAAAGGCCAGATAGCTGTTAAAAAGACCTCAAGCCACGCACTTCTATATAAGCTGATTGCACAACTTTCAACGTGAACTAATTACGCAAAAATACAGGCTCCTTGCTTCTTTTTTCTAGCTCCTAGAGCAAGAAGTAACTACTTCATTGTCTCAGTCATGCAACCCCATTTATATTAGAGTATAGGAAGAACACAAGCTAAACAATTACAAATAAACAGTAAGAAAACACCGATCACAATCAGCGCCCGATTGATCGGCAGATTTCGCTTCTCTCACACATAATAGGAATCTTAGGCCGGCTTCGTGCATTAATGTGGCAGTGGAAGGCGTATATGTCTACGCTAGGCTGCACTCAACGCGCTTTATTCGACGACAGTCAGCTCAAATCATTCACATTCGCGCCTCTGTGTACATTGAGATGTATGTGCCGTTGACCGCCTATCCACACTAACGCGGTGAAGGTGTAACCACCTGTAGCCCGATCTCGCGGCCAATAGCCTTCTCTGCCAACACTTCAGTTTGTGTCTGTAGCACATCTCTTCTGCTGCGCACATAATCCGCATCTTACCCCATCGCTTATTATTCTTTCTAGAGCCATCAGTGTTACAACCTACTCACATACTAGCTGCAGTTACAAATTTCTTATGCATGCTTTTTTACTAATTTGTTTCTAATGAGAAGTATGATCGCTAATTAACGTTATCTAAACGTTGCAGCCTAGCCCTGGGCACAGTAACAACCGTTGGGCAAATAAAGTTTATTCAACACAACTCAAACGTTGCATAACATCTCCTGAGGCTATAAATATGGTGATTCTTCTGGCGTTTACTTAGTTACATAGGCTCTGTACTAGACTAGAAATTTTCTATTTGCTTTTTTGAAACCACAATGTCGATGAGCCATAGCCAACAAGTCTGTTAGAATAATGTCACCGCGGCTTTAGCAGTAAAGCACATCGTATGAAAATGAGATCACCAATGTGTTTGCTTTACATACTTCCTGAGTAAATAAAGGTGCGGTTGTGTGCAAGTTAGTACGGAAACTATCCTCTAAAGCAGGAATCTTGAACTCTTTTGACGAGCGGGGCCGAGTTGTAGGAAGCCGACATGGCAGGGGCCGAACGGGAAATCGAGGTGGCGGGGAGCTATGAAGAATGCACAAAACAGGAAGAGATATGTTTATTTTCAGCACACATGTCACAAGGTAAATCAGAACTAAGAGACAATGATGCCAAGGAAAGTATATATATAGGGGAAGTCATTAGTACTAATTGTAATGTAACTGTTAAGAAAGAAAAGTAGACGAAAAGATAACTTGCCGTCGGCAGTAACCGAACCTGCGACCTTCGAATAACGCGTCCGATGCTCTACCACTGAGTTACGGTGGCGGTCATCCCTCCGTCCACTTTATAAGGTATATATGTGCATTTTGCCCACTTTTCTTTGTTCACATTTACATTACAATTACTTCCAATAACTTCCCCCTATACTTTCCTTGGCACCATTGTCTATTAGTTCTGATTAATATTGTGTCTAACAAAGCAAACGAGCCCTTAAATTTACATTTCTTTCCTTCATGTCACAAGGTAGCAATTTACAAACATAGGTGAGAAGCAAAACCCGATTTGAGGTCAAAACTATTATGTTGGCCTTCAGATAGGAAGAGACAAGGGGAGGGGTGGGGGTTCTGATGTCTTGCCGGGGGCCGCGTAATACCGCCCCGAGGGCCGCAGGTTGACGACCCCTGGTCTAAAGCAGTCGTGAAAAGGTGCTACATGACTGCGCAACTTGAGGCACATTACTTTCCCACATATGAAACAATTTTTCTGCCGCATTAACATACGCAATATAACGTGGTAGAAGAGTAAAATAACAACCAGGTGTCACAGAATCCGAATTGTGTAACCAGGCGTCACACAATATGAATTGCATTACGAGTGGGTCGTTGAATGCTTTCAGCCAATTAAAAAAAAACCGCCAGGCCTGCGCAGAACGCGCAGCACAGCCACAGCGAAAGCTGGGCGAGTGGCCTTTAGCCTTTTTTAAACACTCTTGGGGCAACTACTACAAGCCTACTTGCATGGTACCCACTACGCAATAAATCATCATAATTTTTGTGTAGTGGGGAAGCGTCTACTATGCCATCATTCGTCATTCTTCGCGAAAGCGCGGTATCCGCTACACTCTTGTAACGCATTATGTGCACTTTGTTGATGCTGTGGCTGACGACGATGAAGAATTATGCCTCAGGCTTTTGTAATGGGTTGGAGCATTGAACGACTCACTCGTTACGCAATTTGCATTGTGTGACGCCTGGTTGTTAATTTACTGTTCTCAAAAGCTTTACAACACACGTTATCGCGATTCCTTACCCGACATGAAGCTTGCGTAGGGTCAGTTTACACCGCAGTTTCAAGCAGCGGCGTAGCTCAGTGGTAGAGTGCTGGGCTGCCACGCAGAGGACCCGGGTTCGATTCCCATTCTGTCATAGGTGTTTTTTATTTATTTAGTTTTTTTCTTATTTCGTGCGATATTGGTTACGGACACCGGCGGCGGCGGCGGCGGACAACTACGGCGCAGAAACGACCCTTGTTGTGATCTCATAACAGCTTTCGCTGTAAAAGGCTCACCTATAATTCTTCATTGTCATCAGCCGCCGAATCAATTAATGGAGTAGTGGGTAGCTCGCAAGCGTACTTGTATTAGTAGCCCCAAGAGTGTCCTCAACGGGTTCTAGAAATGGAGCTCTTCCAGCTTTCGCTCTGACTGTGCTGCACTTTCCGCACAGGCTTGGCGTTTTGTTTCTTTTTTTTTATTAGAAACGGCTGGTTTTCATCATCTAGACAGCGCTTCAAACGGATATAAATGTCATTCATCGTATTGCAGGTGACCGCACATTGAATTCTGTGCAAACACTCTCGATGAAGTCAATTTTTTAAGTGTTTTATTGATTACTGTTTTGTTCTTCGATACTGCAGTCATGCCCGTTTATGAAACTTCGGTCAATGTAGTAAACACCTTCACTTGCGTCCAATCCAATAAGATGGCCCACCCCAAGAGTAAGGGCAGTAGTAAGATTCTCTCTCTCTGTTTTATGTAGCCTGTTAACCCATATTGTCGCAACTTTATATGCCCCGCCATTCTCGGGGATGTTTTATATTCTTCAGAACCAATCCATGTCACAGTATTCAAGTATTCATCAAACAACAATGGCGGAAATATGTCGTGCATCTGTCCGTTCAGGATTAGAACTCTTTCCGGCCCTACACCGTGTTCAAATGTTTCGGTCATGTTCGTTAAGTAATCGCCTGGAGCCCATCTAAATTGAATTGCCGTTCTTAGCCCTTCCACACTGGCATTTTGAAGCAATGATATGCCAAGTTCCTTTTTAAATTCCGAGCTATTCGTATATTTCATACATTGCGTTATTTCTGCTGGCTTTATTATACGAAGTACGCTTCCTTGATCATCGTATCCTGTAAGTATCGCGAATAGACTCCTCTGACCCTGTAACTTTATATGACAAACAGAGCAAGCCAACGAAAAACGGGAAACCATCGCGTACGTTTTCGCTTGGTGTTGTATTGCATAAAACGTCCTCGACACGTTGGTTCGGCGCCGCTCATCTAGCATACACAACCACTACAGAAATTCCTTAGACTCATTCCAATGGGATTAGAAATCCCGCTATAAGTATAACACCTCTTGGCCGGCTGTTAGATTCTGTTTGCCTGCGTGCGGCTAGTGAGGCTGTCGCTCTCGCTGAAAAAAAAAAACAAGAATGGATGCATCATATATGGTCCATGTTGCTTTTAGATGTGAAGCATCTTATGGCGAAGCTTAATCCGGTGGTGGTGTGCGGCGTGGCCTCCCTTACTGCGCATGCGCAAACCCTTCAAAAAAAATAAAAAATAAAAAAAAACCTCTCCTCCCCCTCTCTCTCCTCTAGGCATCCCTCCCCCGCGGCAACCACACCCTCACTGCGCATGCGCCTCCCCTCCTCTCTCCCCCTCCTATGCTCCCCCCCTCTCTCCTCTAGGCATCCATGCCCGCGGCGTCTACACTCCCACTGCGCATGCGCGTCCCCCCCTCTCTCTCTCCTCTCCTACGCTCCCCCTCTCTCGCCTCGTGACGCCGACGCAGGCAGCGTCTGCTAGCGAGTTTCTTGGTTGAAAAAACCGACTGCTCGCGCTGCACAACCGTTCACTGTCCATCCCGTATATATGGCAATGGATCTTGACCTCCAAGGTGGTGCCGGTGGGAGATTTCTCCTGTGCGTTGTTGAACAATAAAAATTCGCAGCGTGCGCGTTAACTAAAAGCGCACTGCGGGTCTCTGTGTCCAGTCGGAGTCTTCTGTGTCTCATTGACCATTAGCAGCGATTGGCATGTTCCAGTAGGAAACACCGCTCCATCACTGCGTGCTTTGCGCCTCCTCAGTTTTCTCTCCTGCGCAACGCTGCGATAGCGCCAGCGTCAACGCCACGGCCAGTGTAAGCGTTAGCTCCCGCTGCTTCACATCTACACATGGTTCCCTTTAGCGGGAGATGGTGTAATTTTTTTTACCTACACATGCTACAGCCAATATTTTTTATTCATATTATATGAATACAATGTAAGGTTAACACAGCATAAATGTACCGAAGGCGGCGCCATACTCCACTGTTACAACATTATGAGAAGGAAAAAAAATTCCCCATCTCCCGCTAAAGGGAACCATGTGTGGATGCGAAGCAGCGGGGAGATAATTAGCTTGAGCGGGAGGAAAGTCGCCGCTCTCATTTCACGGCAGTGGTCCGGGCGCTCATCGCGGCGCTGCGCAGGAGAGAGAATGAGGCGCGCGCGCTCCGTCATTTTCATACCGCGGAACTACCGTGGCGCCCCCCAGCGGAGTATGCAGCTGTCACCACCTGTCATTCCGTAGAGGATTCCTAGAGGAAAGGACGGGGGGGGACCGTAGGAGAGGAGAGAGAGGGGACGTGCATGCGCTGTAGGGGTGTGGGACGCTCCGTATAGTAGATGATTCCAAGAGGAGAGAGGGGGGAGAGGACGCGCATGCGCTCTGGGGATGTGGGACGCCGGAGCCGCTCCGTAGAGTAGAGTATTCCTAGAGAGAGAGGGGGGAGAGGACGCGGGGCCGCTCCGTATAGTAGATGATTCCTAGAGGAGAGAAAGGGGGTGAGCGTAGGAGAGAGAGGGGGGACGGCACGCGCTATGGTGGTGTGGGACGGACTAAGCCCCCTCCAAACACACGCAAGCAAGATTAAGGAATGGGGTCAACCTGGGCGACAGACACCACCTGCCTAGCCACTGCTAAGCAGCCTCTCTGTGCTCTCGGACATGACTCAAGGAATGGGGTCAACCTGGGCGACAGACACCACCTGCCTAGCCATTGCTAAGCAGCCTCTCTGTGTTCTTGGCCATGACTCTGATGACTGTGTTAGGGTTGACGGCCTTCATATTACTACAGTGTTCTGGTTCGCATAATGGGCGCTTCCCTACTTCATGAAAGTGGCCGGACGCGGGAAGGGGGACGGGGGACGGCGGACGGGGGACGGCGGACGGGGGGACGCGGGAGGAACAGAGCCCCGAGCATAAGATGCTTCGCATCTAAAAGAGCTCGACATTGAATCTGCGCTCAAGCCGGTAGTGGTGGTGGTAACAGCTTTGTTATAACTCCGGCAAATTCGTGGCCTGTGCCTAGGCCACCCCCGAGGAGGACCAGAGACCTTGTCTTCTCGCCCCCCTCGTGGGCTTTCTGGATGGCCCACAGTTGATCCTGGAGGTTTGAGCTGCACAGCGCGGCCGTCCACCGCGCCGCAGCTTCATCTGGGGAGACTTCATTTTCTCAGCCTATAAACACACATTCCCAGATAATACCGCTTTCCCTTTTATGTTTAGGTTCACTTTAGGTTGGTCTAAATCTAGAGCTCGTGACACATTGCACCGGTCCAATGAAAGCGTCACGCTGTGACCACGATATGAAGGAATTCCCATCACGTGAGCTTTTTATTGCTTTCTGAGTAACCGAACTCTGTTTCAGCTGAAGCAGACTTTCTCTAGCTTCAATATCGACGTGCTCCTCATTGCTGCAAACAGAGTTGAGTGTGGTAGGCACCCGTGGTATCATTATGATGATTAAACTGTGGCCTGCCGTATTTTTCAGTAAGACTGCCATGCACCTCTGTCATTCAGAGAACTTCTATGAACACTGTGGCATGGTAATCAGCGCAACCTGGAGCAGAGTAGATCACTAAATGTTCAGGAATTCTGTATTGTCACGTTGGTCGTGACGTTGACCCAAGCAGCAGTCGGTATGTTCAAGATGAAACTGTTTATTAGGCCGAACTTGTGGCCGGTAAACTGAAAGTCAGACTACAGCAATACACGCTGGCACTGATAGCGGCGAACAGAGCGTCGGCCGTCGATGAACTGAACATCGTTGGAGCGCGCCGGCTTTTATGCATCACGCGTCGAACATTCTAGCCTTATCACAGGTCATCGCGCAAGCTCTGGAATAATCTCGAGTGGTCGCGTCTTGCGTGCAATCTTAACAAAACGATCTACAATAATCGCGAAGGTTCTAGAACAATAAGGCGCGGTTTGAGCCGAGCTTTGCTGACGGTCTCTGTGGGCGAAAACCGAATACAACAAAAGTGAAAATAAGAATAGCGCGTGGCAATATTGTCAAGTCAACAATGCCATGATTGTTTTTTTTCTGTTTCAGTCTGAGTGGTTGCTTTGTCCGCCGTCCATGTTTTGATGCATGTAGCCATGCTCCCTTGAACTTTCCGTGAGCTATGTGCGTGAGTCCTCTAATAAAATGTGTCACCATAAATTCCTGAGTATGATTTCTTCTTTTTTAGCCGTTGATATATTTTATTGCTGCTACGCTAGAGAAGAAAGAGAACGCACATGCATGCAACAATAAATCACAACAATAAAGAAAGAACGTACAATAATTAAGCAATAAGTGCAGTCCTCGGGTTTGCTAACGCGCGTAATACGGCTTGAGGCGCACGACATGGACGACTTCAGGTCGCGCACGGCGCCGTTGAGAGTTCGTGATGCCGTCCGGGACGACCTCGTAGTCCAGAGCACCGAGACGTCGAAGCACCTTGTACGGCCCGAAGCATCGCCGAAGAAGCTTCTCACTGAGTCCCCGTCGGCGTATTGGCGTCCACACCCATACACGGTCACCGGGTTGGTATTCCGTGTGGCGTCGTCGAAGGTTGTAGCGGCGACTGTCAGCCCTCTGCTGGTTTTTGATCCGTAGGCGGGCGAGCTGTCGTGCTTCTTAGGCGCGCTGTAGGTAGGTGGTCACGTCGATGTTTTCCTCGTCGGTCACGTTTGGTAACATGGCGTCGAGCGTCGTTTCCGGGCTCCGTCCGTAGACCAACTTGTATGGCGTCAACTGCGTCGTTTCTTGTACGGCCGTGTTGTACGCGAAGGTCACGTACGGAAGGATGGCGTCCCACGTCTTGTGTTCGACGTCGACGTACATGGCCAGCATGTCGGCGATGGTCTTATTTAGACGCTCGGTCAGGCCGTTGGTCTGTGGGTGGTACGCCGTGGTCCGGCGGTGACTTGTGTGGCTGTATCCCAAGATCGCCTGGGTTAGGTCAGCCGTAAAGGCCGTACCTCTGTCGGTGATGAGAACCTCTGGGGCGCCGTGTCGAAGGACGATGTTCTCAACGAAGAACTTGGCTACCTCGGCGGCACTGCCTTTGGGCAGGGCTTTTGTTTCGGCGTAGCGGGTGAGGTAGTCGGTGGCTACGACGATCCATTTATTTCCGCAAGTCGACGTTGGGAACGGCCCCAGAAGGTCCATCCCGATCTGCTGGAACGGTCGCCGAGGAGGCTCGATCGGCTGAAGGAAGCCTGCTGGTCTTGTTGGCGGTGTCTTCCGTCGCTGACAGTCTCGGCACGTCCTTACGTAGCGGGCGACGTCGGCGGCAAGGCGCGGCCAGTAGTACTTTTCCTGTACTCTTGCGAGCGTGCGAGAAAGTCCGAGGTGTCCAGCCGTCGGGTCGTCGTGTAGTGCCTGGAGTACTTCTGGTCGCAATGCTGAAGGCACTATGAGAAGGTAGTTGGCTCGAAGTGGCGAGAAATTCTTCTTTATGAGAACGCCGTTTCGCAAGAAAAACGAAGCAAGTCCTCGCTTGAATGCCTTCGGAACAATGGCGGTCTTGCCTTCAAGGTACTCCACAAGGCCTCTGAGTTCCGGGTCGGCTCGCTGTCGTTCGGCGAAGTCGTCGGCACTTATGGTTCCCAAGAAGAAGTCATCCTCCTGGTCGTCCTGAGGCGGCGGGTCGACGGGGGGCGCGAGATAAGCAGTCGGCGTCGGAGTGTTTTCGCCCGGACTTGTAAACGACGGTAATGTCGAATTCTTGAAGTCTCAGGCTCCACCGTGCGAGGCGACCAGAAGGGTCTTTCAAGTTAGCTAGCCAACACAAGGCGTGGTGGTCACTCACAATTTTGAAGGGTCTGCCGTAAAGGTAGGGGCGAAACTTGGATGTAGCCCAGATGATGGCAAGGCACTCCTTTTCTGTTGTGGAGTAGTTGGCCTCTGCCTTTGATAGCGACCGGCTAGCATAACTAATGACCCTTTCCAGTCCGTCAGTCCTCTGCACAAGAACGGCGCCGAGTCCTACACTGCTTGCGTCGGTGTGTACTTCTGTTTCGGCGTGTTCGTCGAAATGCGCAAGTAACGGAGGCGTCTGCAGGCGTCGTTTTAGTTCCTGAAATGCTTCCTCTTGCGGCGTTTCCCACTTGAACTCGACGTCGGTCCTGGTGAGGTTAGTCAGAGGCTCGGCGATGCGGGCGAAGTTTTTAACGAACCGCCGGTAATAGGTACACAGGCCGAGAAATCGACGCACGGCCTTCTTATCGGCGGGTGGCGGGAATGTAGCGATGGCGGCTGTCTTCTGCGGGTCGGGGCGTACTCCGGACTGCTTATCACGTGGCCCAAGAACAAGAGCTCCTCGTAGGCGAAGCGGCAATTTTGTGGCTTCAGGGTGAGTCCGGAGGTCTTTATTGCTTGAAGTACAGCTTCAAGGCGCCGGAGGTGTTCGTCGAAGTTTGAGGAAAACACAACGACGTCGTCCAAGTACACAAGACAAGTCTGCCACTTCAAGCCTGCCAGTACGGTATCCATTACACGTTGGAACGTCGCAGGCGCCGAGCAAAGACCGAAGGGCATTACCTTGAACTCGAAGAGGCCGTCTGGTGTGATAAAGGCAGTCTTCTCTCGGTCTCTCTCGTCGACCTCGATTTGCCAGTAGCCTGTCTTGAGGTCCATCGACGAAAAGTACTTTGCGTTGTGGAGTCGATCCAGGGCGTCGTCTATCCGTGGGAGGGGGTACACGTCCTTCTTCGTGATCTTGTTCAGGCGACGGTAGTCGACGCACAAAAGGTAGCGTGCCGTCCTTCTTCTTCACCAAAACCACGGGAGACGCCCAGGGACTCTTGGACGGCTGGATTATATCGTCGCGTAGCATTTCGTCGACTTGTTTCTTCACGGCCTCGCGTTCGCGCGTCGATACTCGGTACGGGCTCTGTCGAACTGGTCGAGCACTTTCTTCTGTAATGATGCGATGTTTCGCAACTGGGGTCTGTCGAATTCTCGACGACGCCGAGAAGCAGTCTTCGAATGGCAGGAGCAGGGCCTTTAGCTGGTCTTGCTTGACCTTCGGAAGGTCCGGGTTGACGTCGAAATCTGGTTTGGGACCTCGATTCGTCGGAGCAGGTTCGGTAGCATCGGAGAGGGTGAAAGCGTGGCTGGTGTCCATGAATTTCTCGATGTGGGCGACCGTCGTACCAATGTTAACGTGCCTATATTCGTGGCTGAAGTTTGTCAGCAGTACCTTTGCTTTGCCATCACGCAACTCGGCGATGCCTCTTGCGACGCAAATCTGACGGTTTACAAGCAGGTGCTGATCGCCCTCGAAGACACCTTCGAAGTCTGCGGGCTTTTCGGTGCCGACGGAAATTATAATGCTGGAGAGAGGCGGAATGGTGACGTGCTCTTCTATCACGTTCAATGCATGGTTCCCCGGCGTCGTCTGGGTAGGCAGAGCTTTTTTCTGAAGTTGGTGTTATTGACTCAGATCTTAGGTCGATGACGGCGCCGTGGTCACTTAGGAAGTCCATTCCAAGTATCACATCCCTGGAGCAGTTTTGTAGGATTACAAAGCTCGCAGGATAAGTCCTGTTATTGATGGTGACTCTCGCCGTGCAAACACCGGCCGGCTTTATTAGATGACCGCCAGCGGTCCGGATTTCAGGGCCTTGCCAAGCAGTCTTCACTTTCTTCAACTTCGCCGCGAAAGGGCCACTGACGACGGAATAGTAGGCTCCAGTGTCGACGAGGGCGGTGACGTTGTGGCCGTCGAATATTACGTCGAGGTCACTGGTTCGTCGTCGTGCGTTGCGGTTGGGTCGCGGCGTCGTATCACGGCTGCGTCGAAATGTTGCTCTGCTTGCATGTTGCGCCGTCCCGTCTTCGTCGGTCCGCGACGTTTCGTCGGCAGGGCTTCGTCTGCTTCGCGTCGTGTTCTGTAGGTATTGTCGCGTTGTCGTCGTCGGCGGCCGCGGAGGATCTTCGGCATTGCGTCGTACAGCAACCGCACCTCCATCGGTTGCTGCCCTTAGTTTCCCGGATACGGGCTAGGTGACCGGCCCCGGTTTGGGCCAGTGTACTGCCGGCGGTGCGGTGACATGTAGCGGCCGGGTGACGGTGAATGGGATGACGGTCGTTGTTGTTGCCACTGCGTTCCGGTAATGTAGTCGGCGATGTCGCGAGGTCGTTCACCCCGCTGCGGACACGGCGCGTTGACGGCGAAACCGCGCAGCCCCATCTGTCGGTACTGGCAGCGGCGGTAGGTGTGGCCGGCCTCGCCACAATGGTAGCAGATCGGGCGGTTGTCAGGGGCGCGCCAGACGTCGGTTTTCCTTGGCGCGTAGCGCTGGCCGACAGGGGGACGGTAGGGCGTCGGTCGTGGTGGTGGTGGCGGCGTCTGGCGACGGAACTGCGGCGATGCGGTGACTTGATGTCGCGGAACGGGAACAGGACGGCGGACTGCAGCAGCGTAGGTCATAGCCTCTGGATGTGGCTGCGGGGGTTCGGGGACTCCCAACGCTTGCTGGACTTCGTCACGAACGACGTCGGCAATCGAGTCCACTTGAGGCTGTGGCGAGGGTAAAAGCTTGCGCAGTTCCTCGCGCACGATCGCTCGGATCGTTTCGCGCAGGTCTTCGGAGCAGGGGGAATGAACGTCTGCATACCCTGGCGTCGAGCGGCGATTGAATTGGCGGGTGCGCATCTCCAGTGTCTTTTCAATCGTCGTTGCCTCGGAGACGAATTCCTGGACAGTGCTTGGTGGGTTCCGCATAAGCCCGGCGAAGAGCTCTTGATTTACTCCTCGCATGAGGAAGCGGACTTTCTTGTCCTCGGGCATAGCAGGGTCAGCGTGGCGAAACAGTCGTGTCATTTCCTCTGCGAAGATGGCCACGCTTTCATTCGGAAGTTGGCTCCGCGTCTCCAGCAAGGCTGCGGCCCTTTCTTTTCGGACGACGTTCGCGAACGTCTCCAGGAAAGCGCTGCGAAGAAGGTCCCATGTTCGAAGTGTGGACTCCCGGTTCTCGAACCAGGTCCTTGCTGCGTCTTCCAGGTAGAAGTATGCGCGGCGCAGTTTTTCGTCGGAGTCCCAGTTGTTGAAAGTCGCGACTCGTTCGTACGTTTCTAGCCAGGTCTCAGGGTCCTCACTTGGCGATCCATGGAAAATGGGTGGCTCTCTCGGTGGCTGGATAACGATCGGTGCAGGGGACACAGCGGCCGTCACCGTGCCTGTCGTCTTCGTCGCCGTGGCTTTTGGCTTCTCCGGCAGGAGTCCGTGCTGCGGGGGGAAGTCCTTTCAGTCTGCGGCTGGCTCGACTGTCCGTGGCGCGGTGGGTGTCTTCGTCACGATTTGGGCTGGGTTCACGGCTTGACGGGGGCGTGCGGTACATGAAAGAGGCAGCACCTCCACCAGATGTCACGTTGGTCGTGACGTTGACCCAAGCAGCAGTCGGTATGTTCAAGATGAAACTGTTTATTAGGCCGAACTTGTGGCCGGTAAACTAAAAGTCAGACTACAGCAATACACGCTGGCACTGATAGCGGCGAACAGAGCGTCGGCCGTCGATGAACTGAACATCGTTGGAGCGCGCCGGCTTTTATGCATCACGCGTCGAACATTCTAGCCTTATCACAGGTCATCGCGCAAGCTCTGGAATAATCTCGAGTGGTCGCGTCTTGCGTGCAATCTTAACAAAACGATCTACAATAATCGCGAAGGTTCTAGAACAATAAGGCGCGGTTTGAGCCGAGCTTTGATGACGGTCTCTGTGGGCGAAAACCGAATACAACAAAAGTGAAAATAAGAATAGCGCGTGGCAATATTGTCAAGTCAACAATGCCATGATTGTTTTTTTCTGTTTCAGTCTGAGTGGTTGCTTTGTCCGCCGTCCATGTTTTGATGCATGTAGCCATGCTCCCTTGAACTTTCCGTGAGCTATGTGCGTGAGTCCTCTAATAAAATGTGTCACCATAAATTCCTGAGTATGATTTCTTCTTTTTAGCCGTTGATATATTTTATTGCTGCTACGCTAGAGAAGAAAGAGAACGCACATTCCTAAATTCTTTATTAACCTTTTGCCATTGCAAATGTCGGCCGACTAAGGTGGGGACTGCTCAATAAAACATTTGTAAAGAATAACTTGTACCCGTAGGTTATGAAACTTGGCTATCACAAATGTGCACCAATAAATAAAACATTTGCACGGAATAGCTTGTATACCTAATGATCCTTTTATGCATTGGCACTGCTCATCCAAAAAATACTTGTCTGCGTACGTCACTTTCACGTTATTGTGGAATCTTTTGGCAGCCGTAAAGATGCATCGTCTTCCGGGTCAAAGCGTAAAGTATATGGTGTATTGAAATATTTGAGACCACGATTTGACCTCCATGGTTCATTAACCTTGCACTGTATCCTTCGTTTCAAAACTTTGGAAACTCTTATCAGCTTAGCCTGCGTAAAACTTTTAGAATGCTCATTTTTCATGTTTTCGTGCCATTTGCACAAACACGCGCCTAACTGTGTCTACTGTGGCGGGCATGCATGCATCCTGAGTGGGGCTGCGCTCAATTGGCATCAACTTCATCAGCCTCATCCGCCTCAAAGTGCGATGCCAGTGCAGATAAAACCAAATATAACTTTAGCAACGCATGACTGGAAACATGCCACTGTCGCTAAAGCGGAAGGTATATAAACATTATATTTGGCATGCCTAGCATGTGGGGCAGAAACTTGGAGAATAACGACATAAAGAAACACTACAAGAACCGCACAGCATGCGATGGAACGAAAAGTGATAGGCGTAACACTGAGAGATATGAAGACACCAGAGTGGATAAGAGAACAAACAGGGGCGGCCGATATTCTACTTCATATTAAGAGAAAAAAATTAACCTGGGCATGTCGCGTCATGAGGTGGAAACCTGACCGATGGTCAGTTGGAGCGACCTAATTGTTACTAAGAGAAGGAAACTGCGAACGAGGTGGGCAAAGCTTTACGTGGAGTGATTAACAAGAAATATACTGTCGTAAATTGTAATTGGCTCGCACAGGACAGGGTTAGTTGCAGATCATTGAAAGATGAAGTCGATCGTTTGACGAAGCATTGCCTGGTCGAGAAGAAGCATGAAGAAGAAACGAAATGAAAAAGCACCGACCAAAATAAAAAGGTTTAGAACATTAAAATTGATGTTTCGGCTACCATAAGGTAACCGAAAGGTAAATTTTTAATGTTTTAAACCCTCTCATTTTGGTCGGCGCTCTTTCATTTCGTTTTTCTTCATCATTGAGAGATGTCTTCGCAGTGGACACAAGACAGGCTCATGATGATGTGGTGGTGGTGGCGGTGATGATACTGTATGATGTGGCACGTGGATTTTGGAGTGGTGACGATCGGTTTGTCCCGCCGGCTGATTATATTGGCAAAGGGTGAGGGAGTTATGCTGGGCAGTCTTTGACACGAAATTCAAAATTTTCTTCTGTCTCAGGTGACATAATATTTGGCTGACGTATTCGCAGGGACCGTTACAGCGGTATTGCAAAAATGGCTTGAGAGAATAAATATACAGTGTAGAAGTTTATTCGGAAACGCTGCTTTGTAGGTGCTAGGTTCAAGGCGTTTCAAAAAGTAAATTAACTCCATTAAGAAAGCGAAAACCGGTCTTATATCGTTGATAACACCCGGGGGATATGACTATATACCTTAAAAAACTGACGGGGTCCCTCATGCATTCCCTTAATACGACTCGAAGGTGAAAGACATCTTCTTTGTCTTCTCAGTCGTAGTATTGATCCTGCCCCGCCACCCTTCGAAGTTTCCTGCACCTAACGTGGTTTGCACTGCCTCCAAGATTGGAGGCATCTCACCTGGTTCTTCAATGCCTCTGTGATTGGACGGCCTTTGGCAGAATTCCCCTGTGATGCCAGCTGTGATGCCAAGCGACCACGTCATCATGTGACGTTACGTCGCGTCACAGCCATGCCATAATGACGTCATAGTGACGTCACAAATTATGGCGATCTGTGACGTCATATGGTGACATCATCATGTGATGATGATTTTTCGCATCACTCCCCCCGACACCGCGGAACGCCGGTGGACAGTTATCGCGTTTGATGAGGCTTCTAGGCTGTCGCCTTAACTTCTAGAACCTTGTATAATGTAGGCTCAAGAAATGCGTCTTCTAGTAGGATTTTGAAATAGCTTGGGTAGTTTTTATATAGTGTGGTAGAATTCTTCTGTAAGCCGGATTTTTATATCATTTGCGTTGCCTATTTGTCTTCTTTTCGTTTGTGCACGTTTGGGCTGCGTTGGTCCCGATGATGTTAAAATTGGTTGCACCAGCCGGTGGCTTCCAACATTGGTGAAGACAGGTGGGGGGAGGGTTGCGAGGATTCAACCACACTCTCCCCCCTCCTGAATTTTTCAGTCTCGCATGTCTATACATACAGACACGCATACGAACGCACGTACGAAAATGCACAGAGTATAATAGAAGCCCCTCCCCCCCCCCCCCCCTTCCCAACCCCAAAAAAAAGTGTCTGGCTACGCTGCGGCCCTGCAAGCTAGAAGATATAAGCTGGGAGCCAGTATGCTGCCGGCCGCCAAGTCAAACAAGACGTACACAGCTGCAGAACGCTTTATTTTTCAATGCCACGAAAAAAACACAATGTTCAGATACACGTAGGGCAAGTAATACTTTCACCGCAACATAAAGATTCAAAGAGCTTTACATAATAACACCACAACTGATTAAAATAGGACAAATGGATCGCGTGTTTCTCGCTGCCTGCAGTCGAAGTGAACTGTGCGCCATTCCTCCAACACAACCCTAAAGATTTGTTTGACTGAGCTATCGTATACTGAACACCCTGATTCTATAATTCTTTAACGTCGCGCTAGGACGACACACGTGCATGAACGAGCACTCTTTATCAGCACTGGTCGTGCATATGCGCATCTCAGTCACACAAAGACGCATGAGCTCAAAAATGAGCGCAATATATGCTTAAGAGCTTCCTTGAATGACTCAAAGTTTATTTTTAGACATAATAAAGGAACAAAGAAACAATAGCACTGTCTTTTCTACTTAAATTCAACTTCACATGTGGAAGTTGCTCGTGTATTCCTAAAAATAAACATACCTAAAGTATATCCGCTGCGTACTGCCAATCTTCATGAGCCCAAGTGGAGTGCTCTACCATTGTGAAATTTGTGCATCACATTCACTGAGGTAACGCTAGCTTCCACCAGGTTAGTATACATTACCGTGACCTTAGACGGACTTCTTTGGATCCTAACAAGTATTGTAACTTCTTATGCCATCAATTAGGCAATTAAAATTAACAAGCGCACACGAAAACAGCTAGAGCTTTATGGTACAATGTATCTGATTTCCCTAAAAGTGACTAAAGTTGCAATCCACTGCAATGAATTTTTCAAAATACGATGCTTGTCATATGCGTACTATGGTCGCCGCCAATAGCTTGCTCAAAACAATAGCCACACTCACAGAATATAGATTCCGAAAGTTCCCTTTGAAGTGATCGGACACTTCGCACTCAGCTCTGAAGACATTTGCAATGTACTGAACATATCAATTCTGGCACCGCAGTTTAACAGCCGGCAGTTTGAATACTGGTGCTAAAAACCAATCACGGCCCCGGTGCGTCTTTTTTCCACTTTTACTTTCCCTGTAGTACCGGCGTTCTCGAGCGTTGGTGCGTGATCTGGGCGCTGTCCTCCTCTTATAAAGCTGCTCGACATTTCACAGCTTCGAAAAGTCCTCCCACTACGCACTTCACTGCATTGCGCCACCTAAACCTGTAGTGCACAATATTTAGTGTTTTCCAACAAGCCGCTGTACCAACCCGGTCGGCTGAAGCGTGACACCCTCCACAGCAGCCAGGGCGAAAGAATTTCTCTCTGTTGTATCAGGTAAGACTTTCATTTCGCGTATCCTGGTGAGCTTAATTGCTTTGGCTGTCAAAATCGATTTTTAGAAGACTTCGAGAAGGTGGCGCTGAAAACGGTCTTGCGAAGTCCGTGTTCGGGACTGCTTGTTGAATAGGACGGCATCCTCCTTTTTCGTTTACTACTTCAAACATCACTAATACGACAAATCACTTATTATAACTGATTATATATTGGAAGACACAGGAAGACCTCACTAGACAAGGTCAGCAGCACCGTTTATTTGGCAGTGTCTGCCTCTGCTCAGAACCCCTAGAAGAGAGATGATGATGATATATACAAGTGAGAATGAAGTATTTCAAATGTGCTTACAATATATGTATTTATGGCAGTTGTGTCTATATGCAGTCTTAATTTCAGTGAAGTAGGGCCATTTTATTTTAATCACAAAGTTGTAATTGGATATTTGTCATCAATCGTGTGAGCTACACATGTCGCAGTAAATTTTCTGCAAGCAGTTATGGCGAAGGCAGACTAGGCTGTCCTTAATTAATACTATTTTCTCCACCGTCACTGTATTTGGGGCCTTCTATAAAGCGTTTTACAGCGTAGTAAACAGCTTCACTTGCGTGAAATCCAACATAATGACCCGCCTGGAGAGCGAGGGCAGTAGTGAGATTCCCGCACTGCCTTACGTAACCCGTCAGCCCGTATTGCGTGTCCTCTATTTTCCAAGGCCTTCTTGGGGCTTGCTTAAATTTATCGGAGCCAGTCCACGTCATCTTATTGAAGTATTCTTCGAAAAGCACCGGTGGAAATATGTCGTCCATCTGTCCGTTCAAAATTAGAACACTTTGCGACCCTAAAACTTTTTCAAACATGTCAGTTATGTTGTTGAAGTAATCACCTGGAGCCAAATATAAGTTAATTGCCGGTCTGTACCGCTCCAGACTCACTTTGTCTGGCATTGGTATGCCAAGTTGTTTTTTGAATTCCGAGTCATTCACATATTTCATGTAGTGCTCTACTTCTGCATCCTTAGTCGTATGTAGTACGCT
The DNA here is from genome assembly GCA_030522465.1 of Rhipicephalus appendiculatus. Taxonomy (NCBI): domain Eukaryota; kingdom Metazoa; phylum Arthropoda; class Arachnida; order Ixodida; family Ixodidae; genus Rhipicephalus; species Rhipicephalus appendiculatus. The sequence goes on from JALIZH010013623.1 coordinate 22,536, forward strand.
TTCTTGGTCATCGTACCCTGTAAGCTTTGCAAACAGACTCTTCTCACCGTCGATTCTCAAGTTAAAAACTGTTTTAGCTAACATAAAAGCGGCAATGGTCGTGTTGCTTGCTGCTACATGTAGAATTTGCTTAAACTTTTCCGACATTGTGATTCGGCCCCGCTCATCCAACATGCTTAGTTGGTATAGGAATTCCTGAGACTTCAAGATGCTTTCCCTTAGCGGTATTAAAAATCCAGCGAAAAGCATAACACCGCGTGGCCGGTTTTCACATGCTGTTTGCATGCGTGCAGCAAGGGATACAGCTGCTCTTGCTGAAAAAAAACAAAACAAAAATACGGACACATCAAAACTGTTGCGAGTTGCTCTGTTAACAATAGGCGTCGTAACCAACAATTTACTATATCAATAAAAAGCTAGCTTAGCGCAACGTAAGTATGCAGAAAGTGATCCCATAATTCTTTTAAATCTATCGCAACAGCGCATAACAGCTGATCTTAACTCTAGTCATTTTTTTTTAATAGCGCAGCTGTTCAATCTTGGCGTTAAGTGTGTTACCTATCGTAATTATGAATGGGTAGGTGCCACAGAAATTGGGCAAGTCCCACTACACACCACTACGGCGTGCCCTGCAATAACCCTGATGGGTGTGAGAACGAGTACAGAGAGAGAAAGAGAGCGCGAAAGCAAAAAAAGAGAGATAGTCAAACAAACAAAGAGACGGAAAGAAAGATATAAAGAAAGCGAAAGAGAACAATTCTTGCCAAAAAATATACTGACGAGGCGGGATCCGAACGCGCGTACCCTCTATCCGAAGGTGAGCGTTTTAACCACTAAGCTATCCAGACACGCTAGCACAGCGTAGCATAGCCTTGTATAGTATGGTGTAGCAAGGGGGGTGAGAAAGGGATGTGAGTGTGAGGAGGAAAGTTGTGATGGTGAGGAGAAGCGAAAGGATAAGGGGAGAAAGTAAAGCGTAGCACAGAGACTGACAAAGAGAGAAATATAGCGAAAGAAATGCAGAAAGAAAAATAGAGACGCAGAGAACATCAACGAAAGACAGAGATAAATGTAGAGAGATAGAAAAAAAAGAAAGAGGAAACAAGCATCTTGTCGTCTGGCGACTAGATACCGCACCACCTGGCCAAGCCACGGATGTGCAGTACCTAAGCCGCGCCCACCGACGGAGACATCGCGAGCAACCTCCACTCTATAGTGCTCTTTCTGTCTCTATGGGTCTGCTTTTGTTGAGAGTTGCTTTCTTAAAGGACCACTCACATCAAATTTGCGCAAGCCAATATTTTTTAATCCTCGTGTAGTTATCGACCCCCTGGTGGCAATTCGTGACTTAGAATGCCACGGAGAGAGAAATAACTATCTGTTATATTGATTATTATGGCCAGTATCGAGCACGATTCAAGACGGGTGGAAAGCCCTCCAATTTGTAGCGCTGGTAACGCTGCCTTGCGGCCATCTCCTGACCGCGCCCCAGGTGATCGCGTTAAACAGAAAGAAGTGACGTCAGGCTCAGCTGACATTTCGTTTGCTAGTTGTCACAAGCATCGCCGTCGCCGCCGTCAACAGTGCCGACAAGTTATGAAGGCAAGAGACTGTAATTGGGAACCGCCGGATTTGCGACATCGCGATTCATTTCAGTTTCGACACTTTACAAGGCAGTAATTCCGAAATGGAAGTCGTTGCAATCAGCGACGAGGCGGTCCATAGAGATGCACGCTTGGGCCCATAGAGATTCCTATAAATACACTAGAGGAAACTCTGGCGCTAGTGTCTATGGGAGCTGCAACACACGGCGCTTGAGCCAGCATGGGAATCATGGGTAGTACACAAGTTTGCCTAGTCTTGCCTAGTCTTCGTTCATTTTGCTCCGTGTGGCCTGAATCCGCTTTGCCGCAATACGAAGTTCAGCAAAGGTTTAGCAGTTACGCTTAACTACCTTTACCTTTTAAGGCTCCCGAATTAAAATTGGCCCACGAAGTTCACAACGGTCCATTCTTTTATCCGAAACAGAACGAAAACGCAACAATAAACAAAGCCACAAGTGCGTTCGAAGCCGGAAGCACGAAGACTAGGCAAATTTGTGTACTACCCATCATTCCCATGGTGGCTGAACGATCGCTGCGCCAGAGTCCCCTCTAGTTAATATTAGGAAACTCTATGCTTGGGCCATCCTCAATACTACTTCACGTAATTTTAACCTGTACGTCATTACGGTACACGTAAGTGGGTTTACGGAATATCGGATTACTGCACGATGTCATTGACAAGTTGTGACGCTTTGGACAACCACGTGCAATGAAGATATGCGTATGTCTCTTTGTGGTTGCCTAATGTCCGCGACGAAAAATAGTTCTGGCAACGTACGGCATTCGGAATTTTGGCGATGTCGCGAATATACATCAGCAGAGAAGCAGAATACACTATCTTTCGGCTATAAAAATTCCGCGCTTGACAAACTCCTCTTTGCGCCACCAGATGGCCCCACCTATCTAACCTCTCACGCTTACGGCTTCGGTAATCCGGTAATGCGCCAACGTAAACAAGTACAGGGATGAACTAAAATTCTCAACTAATGCTGTCTATGCGTTCCGTGCTGCCGATGATGTTTCTCTATACACTTCGATATCTTGAGGTCATGTTAGCGTGTACTGTACGTGTAATGAAACGATGCGCTCTTCCTGGTTTTTCCGCGCTTCGATAAACACCACTGCGGCGCAGAATGGTTTCCCATCTTGCTGACTGATGAGCACATGACAGACAATTCGAAGCGGTGCGACGAAGATCGGCTATGAGGATTGGGGAGAACCACTGGGAGTGAGGGCGTTTCCAGGTGTCAGCGCCGGTCGGTGCCACGATTAAAACACCCGGATCGTTGTCGTCATTGCTACTTGCGCATCGTCACTCAGGATGGTATGCGCCATACCGAACACGTCACAGTAATGCCAATGTCGCAGGGTGCTGAACACCTGTTGAGTTTTCGTACACTGTTTGCCCTTGAAATAAAATAACTTCGACGTGACAGACGACATTAAAATTTTGCCAAGAAGACCTATGCATATCGAGAAATCGAATGAAGGGCACATCTCGAGCTTGAAATTTTATGTCAATGTCGCTTTGAGCTTTTTAAAAGCCCTCCTTAAACGATCGTCGTCTATTTCTTCGTCCTTCGTCTGCGCAGTGTTGCACGATCACCCGATCACCTTCGGACCCTGGCTACCCGGATTCGAATCCCGCCTAGAGAAGGAAATTTATTTTGTTCTATTTGCTTCTTATCCTCCTCTCCTTTTCCCCTTCTCCTGTCCTCTTCCTTTCCTTACCCCAACGAGCTGCTAGGCGAAGCATGGTGACGCCATCACTCGGCGATGAAAGTCGCAGTTTCTGAGAGCGACGCTGGACCTGGCTTAAGCTTGGCAGCTCCGCTGTCAACCATCAAGGACATTTTTTTTAAGAGCGGAAAAGACATGAACGGACGATGGAAGGTGACACAGACGAGCGCCGCCTCCCTGGGTCCGTTCTTGTTTTTTCCGTGCTGTAAAATGAAGCGGTCTGCAATAAGCGCACGAAAGAAGATGAAGTGGAAGAGGGGTAGAAGTGAGGGAGGAGAAGTTAGAATAAAATGGCGGATGACACCCGTCTATCTGAGATTATGTCTCTTTAATGTGGTAGTTCATAATAGGAACGCTACATTTTGGCGCAGCCGACAGCTTCTGAAGACCGCAAATGTGGGTTACCTTTTTCATCGACGAGGCGTCATCAGAGCCCCTTGTTTTCACGCGGTACCAAGTCCACTCGACTCTTATTGATGATAGAGACAGAAGCCCCACTATCAACAAGGGCCTTCATTTCAATGCCGTCTACGCTAATAGGGGCGTAAAGTAAGGTTGACGATATCAAGTAAACTGTCTCGGTGCAGGTTTTTGCTTGGGGCTTGTCATCGAACGTAATTAGCTCACGTGAAAGCTCTGCCTCGCTTAACTCTGAAAATCGCCCCTCTTCATTGTTCCGCTCGTGAACACATCCGCTATACTCGTTATTAGGCTCAGATGGCAGAATGGATGCTCCATTGTTACTTTGGTTGAAAAAAATCAAGGGCTTGTTTATCACCTTGCTGTTCTCGTGAAGAAAATGGGGTCACTGAGGTTCGTATGCATCGCAGAAGTTCATCAAATGTTCTTGGATCATTGATTTGTACTTGACTGCGGATGTTGACGGAAAAACCTTGCGTTACCAAAGCTACAACTGCAGATGACGGGAGCTTTGGTTCTGCAGAATGCAGAAGGCGGCGCTTCTCAAGACAGTACTCCAGCAAAGAGCCAGATGTGTATGTGAAGTGTAGTGCCGCATCCCATCTTTCTACCGCATTGCCTTGGAATGACGCCAAAAAGTTGTTCTTCCACCATTCCCAACACATTGGTGCTCTATTCATAAGTTGTAAATCGTACCACTTTCTTGCGATGGCACCCAAGTAACGGCGCATGTTTACAATCTTCGTGTCGTCACTTTCCCACATATTCTTTTCGCATGGATACTCAAAAACCACATCCAATGACCGGCATTTTTCGAGTCTCCTTCAAAAAGGTCTGGTTCTACCATTTGTCGTTGTGGTTTTTCTTGGCTAAGCGCCTTGACCAACGATCCCATTATTTCAGCTTGTTGCATCATGCACCACTGTTCTCGCTCAATAGCAGTCAAAACGCTGCTCACCTCCTCGGAAGCCGTTTCCTGCTTGAAGGTGCCACGGCGAATGGGCTCCAAAACGAGTTCGCTCAGTGTCTGGAGCTGCAGATTCACTTTCACCGATCCTGTTTGCACGAGGGCTAATTACGTTCGATGACAAGCCCCAAGCAAAAACCTGCACCGAGACAGTTTACTTGATATCATCAACCTTACTTTACGCCCCTATTAGCGTAGACGGCATTGAAATGAAGGCCCTTGTTGATAGTGGGGGCTTCTGTCTCTATCATCAATAAGAGTCGAGTGGATGGCGGTCGCCTGCATGCTGGTAGAGCATTGCGCGTGCAAGCCTACGATGGGTCCGTGAGCACGCATAACGAGTGGATTACCCTAACCATTGAATTTCAAGGACAATCAATTACCACTGACGTATTGGCCATTCCTGATGTCAGCTACGATTTCCTTTTGTCCCGTCCCGACATGAAGAGCCTTAAGATAAATATCTATTGGGATGACAGACTAATGGTTGAGGACAACGTCGGACCAGAGGATCTCCCTGGGGCGCCTAACAAAACAAGGATGATTTTCGATCAGGAGGACATTAAATTGAAGTACCCAGAACTTACGTGCATGGGCAGCTACCCTCCGGCGATGAAATTTCACTTCGTACCTTTCGAACTTAGTGACAAAAGAGTTGTGCGCAGAGTTCCTTATAGCATGTCCAGAGATAAAAAGGTGTGGCTGAAAAAGGAGTTGCAAGAAATGTTGGAGGCTGGTATTATCCGCCCTTCTGTTTCTCCGTTTGCTTCTCCCATAACCATTGCCCCAAAAGAAGATGGAACATTCAGACTCTGCACAGATTACCGGGCTCTTAACCGCCAAACAGAGTTGATACCTTATCCAATGCCGAGGATAGACGATATCATTGACGAGACTGGTGGTTGCCATTGTTTTTCAAGAATAGACCTTTGCAAGGAGTTTTGGCAAATCCCACTCACTGAAGAAACTAAAAAAGTACACCGCATTTATAACCCCTTTTGACTTATTTGAGTACAACCGTCTACCATTTGGTTGGAAAAATTCTCCGGCATGGTTCCAGAAAATTATGACTGATATTCTGAAACCTTATTTGGGTGTTTTCTGCAACGTCTACATTGATGACATCATCGTGTATTCAAAGACAAAAGAGGAGCACCGGGATCATCTTTCAAAAGTTCTTCAAGCTTTGGGTCGTTCTCAACTCAAAGTCAATTTCAAGAAAAGTGCTTTCTTTGAAGACAAAGTTGTGTTTCTCGGAAGGATGTTCGACGGACGTACTAAAAGCAGGAAACGGGAATCAGTAGAAAGAATTTCTCAGCTGGCAAAACCTTATGATGTGCACTCTCTGCGTGTTTTTCTTGGCCTGGCAGGACACTTCAGGGCGTTTATCAAAGACTACGCACTGAAGACACGGTGCCTTACACGTTTAACTCAAAAAGACGCACCCTTCCAATGGAATGAGGAGTGCGAAGCTGTCTATTGTGAGCTTGTAAAGCTAATATCGTCGGATCCCATCCTGCGCATACCGGACTTTTCTCTGCCTTTCGTACTGAATACGGACGCGTCACATTACGCAACGGGTGCAGTTTTGTATCAGAAACCCTCAAAACAGGCCGATCCAACGAAGCATTACGTGGTGGGATACTACAGCTACACTCTGAAACCAGCTGAACTTCATTATTCCACTACAGAAAAGGAAGCACTGGCAGTCTTAAAAGCAGTTCAGTATTTCCGGACTTACCTTGAAGGGGCTAAGTTCATGCTATTCACGGACCATCAGGCGTTGACACAACTTTTGAATATGGCACAACCAAGAGGACGCATTGCTAGATGGGTCAACTATCTGCAACAATTTGATTTCACCGTTTCGCACCGTCCTGGCCCGCTTCTAACAGATGCTGATGCACTGTCTAGATTGCTTGTTCAAGGTTCCAGTGAAAATCCAGAAATGATCGATCATATCAAGCTATGGGAAGGTACAGAAGATCTGCAGTTTATTAATGGAAAGTACCATGTACCACCCACCCTGGTTCAGAAGATTCTTAATCTCTACCATGACACCCCTGAATCAGGTGGACATGATGGCTTCTGGCGCACATACAAGAAGTTGCTTATGAGGTTCACATGGCCAGGTATGAAAAAGGACGTCACTAATTATATCCGGACATGCCACCTTTGCCAAGTAAACAAAGTGAAGTACAAGCAGTCGACGGATGTTATGACGAACCCACAATATTCAAAAGTACCATTTTAAGTGGTTCATCTAGACTTTGCAGAGCTTAAGAAGAAAGGGGAAGGAGTCATGCGAACGCAAGCTTTCCTGCTTTCCAGTGACGAATGTACAAGAACAATTGTGGCTAAAGAAGGAAAGAAGATGCGAACAGCGTCATCAATCTACTCAAAGATGCGTGTTTTAAGCACACCAAGACCCTAGTCTGCGATAACGGTCCTGCTTTCCGTAGTGCCAAGCTAGCAAGATGGGCTAATGACCGAGGAATACTTATTAAGTATTCTTCTCCATATCACCCTGCAGCGAACGGATTAGCAGAACGGGCCATACGGGACATCAAACAGTTTTTGAAGATGTATCCAGACTTTCGCGGAGGCTGGAAGTGCTGCCTTGAGGCCGCTGTGAAGCACCATAACCGGTCGTACACCATGGGTTTAGGCTGCAGTCCTCATTTTGCTACAACTGGAACAGCACCCATACTACCTGCAGATCGTGATCTAGGCCTCCTAGAAAAACTCCAACTTACTGAAGCCGAGAGAAGTGCCGAAGGTCAAAGAAGTGTACAGGCGCCGGATGAAGAGGAATTTTGATAAAAGGCACAACAGTGACATACCACACATCCAGCCTGGAGACTATGTTCTTGTGAGAAAAGGAGTTACACCTTCAAATGCTAAATATTATGGACCGTTCCAAGTTGTCAAGACAGCATCTCAACGCGGGATATTGAAGAACGTGTGGTACACTGCGGCCTCGGGTCAACGAGAGTGTGCTTCCATTGGCAACGTCTTCAAGTATTACACACGGAGGTGTAATCAAAGAAGTCAGGGAGAGTGAAGCGGTCTGCAATAAGCGCACGAAAGAAGATGAAGTGGAAGAGGGGGTAGAAGTGAGGGAGGAGAAGTTAGAATAAAATGGCGGATGACACTCGTCTATCTGAGATTGTCTGTTTAATGTGGTAGTTTCCCTCGGTGATGAATTACCGACTCGCCCAAACGCTCACGTTACTCCACTGTTACAAGAAGAACATGGCTATCGCCTTTGATTCGTTTTAGGCGATGCAATAGGGACATTGTGAGCTTTTGCCTTCAGATCAACCGAACTTTCTCTCCGCTAAAGGAGGCTTTCTCTAGATTCTATACTGACACGATCTGCATCGCTGCAAACAGTGTTAAAGCGTGGTAGAAAGGTGTGGCAGGGACTATCTTCAAACCAGTCATCACGCATATATCCTCACTAGTCATAGGGTCTACGGTCACGCGTAGGTTTCATTGATGCCTCTTCTAGTTGCCCAATTGTCACTTAAGGGTATGCAGTCTCTATTTTAATATCAATTTCCCTTTCCAGTTCAGGATTCCTTTCAGGTTATAACTTAGTTGAAGAAAGCTTTTGAGGCAAGTTTACTCGGAAATAACGGTCTAAGTGCTGCATGTCGTGCCTTATTGCAGAAAGGACATAGAAAAGTAAGTTGCTAAAAAGAAAGACGCGCCGCGTGGAGCAATCGGGACCCCGACTGAAGGATGACTATGAGAAGAAATTTCACTGTATGCAGATTCAGAAGGCTGTGTTGCATTCGCTGCATTTATGAAAAAAAGTGTAATTAATAATTTTAATTAAAGGTGTGGGAATATCATATATTCAACTATCAAAGCATTGTCGTTGCTAATACATCGGCGTTTAAATACTTAGCTACAGTAAAACCTCTGTGATACGATCACGCCTCGTACGAATTTCGGGGGTGATACGAATTTTTCTTTCGTCCCGGTCAAGGCTCATTGGCCTGCACTGTAATAGAGTACGGTTGTTGAGAGCCGATTTTCACTCCGTGACGTTTGATACTGACGTAACGCTACCGCTCAATTTCCAACAGGTGCTGCCCGCGCTTCTGCGGAAGACGCGACAAGCACGCGCGGGCGCGGAAACCCCAAGCGCCTACATACGCGTCCCGCCGCCAATTCGTCGGAACCATGCTGTAGAAAAATACGTTTCGTACAAGATGGTCAGAATAAACCTTCGTCGTAGCCTCCTAGATTGTGCGCGGAGATATCGGAGGCCCTAATGCTCCTTCGTGTGCTTTCACGTTTAGATTACAAATGGCGTTGGCATCGTGCTCTTTTTTTTTTTTTTTTTGTTGTGAACGCGTCGACGCGTGATGTCATTGTAGTGCCTTTACATGTGCCTGCCACGTCGATGCAAGGCATGTCATCGCGCATCAGACATTCTATAAAAGGTGGACGAGCATAGGCGTGCGCAGGGTTCCCCTTCAGGGGGGGGGGGGGGGGCGAAGGTTCGTCCCAGCGCCCCCCTCCCTATTATGTCAATGTATCGGGCTGACTTTGTGCCCCCCTCCCCCCCCCTCCCCCCCCGAGTCGCAGCGCCCCCCTCTTCCTATTTTGTCAATGTATAGGGCTGACTTAGCCCCCCCCCCCTCTAAGGTGACTAGCGGAGGCGGCGGTCGCGCCCACTGCCCCCTGGTGTGCACGCCAATGTGGACGAGGACGGAAAGAGGAAGCAGACTGTCTTGACAAAGGAGCTAGGCCTCACAACATCATGCGCGATTGTTTGGGCACGCACACCTGCGAACTATTCGATTGTTCGGGCATGGCCGCGTATCTCCCGAAAAACATCCCCAACACCTCCGCGAAGAAAAAATAATAACATAAGACAGAGGTTCTAAAATTTTCTGGCCTTCATCTATCGCGTGCAAAGCGCTCCTTAAGTCACTTTCGGCGCTATACTTTGGTGTTATGCGAAAAAGCGTACAAAGTTTAGGAAGGGGTGACTAGTTGTCGCGGGTCCCAGCACACCTGGTTCATTAATTACACGCGCGCGCACGGGCCGTGCATTTACGAGCGCAGGTATGATCGTTGACGTCTAAAAACTTTACTGGTAAGCATTCAGAGCTGTTCGTGACGTTGCTGCGGCCCTGAGAAACAATAAATGAAAATGTACGCCAGCTAACTTTTCTCGCATGCTAATTTTCCGTATTTTCTTGCTATACGAATTTCGGATGATACGAATATTATTGATGACCCCGCGAAATTCGTATCACCGAGGTTTTACTATATTTAGAATTCTTTAATTTAAGTACATTGACTTGAACTCTTCGATGTGTGCGTCTTTAAGCTAGTACCATCTTGTCCTTGAAGTGCAATAAATAAAAGGAACAGTTGTGGCACGCCCTTTAAAGGGACTCTTACAGCGTAGTGGTCTTAGTTTACCCTGTGCCATCGTCATTGTCATTGTAGAAGCAGTAGTAGCAGTAGTAGGCGTGGCGCAGATCACGTGACCATAGGGTGTGAATAAAAAGAAGTAAATCCCATGACATTATGTTGATGACGCTCGAAATAACGATAGAGACCTGCGTTACAAAATAGCGGGAGGCGATTCGCGCTTTAATTACACTAGAGACTTACAACAATTGTAATAAACCAAGGCAAGGCACGTGAGCGAGCGCGTAAGAAGGCCGTGCAGATAACAAGGAGCGCACTCTTGGCCGGATTCCGGCTTCGCTGGCGGCAAATTACGTGACGCGAGGAGTTCATTGAAACGCCGTTGCCTGAGCCGGTAGGTCACGTCATCTCGCTAGAATTCACGTGACACCAGGCGTTCGCTCAAACGCCAGTGCCTGAGCCCACAGGTCAAGTGATCTCGCCTTGCCCAATCAAGTGTAAGTGCGTGTGTTTCAAATCTAGCGGTGGATTTACGGGATATCCGCAACCAATCACACACACTCGCGTGCTTACAGCTTCGCTGTCAGTCAGTTTGCACGGCGTGGAGCTGGCTGATTTTTTCTTACCTCCATAACTTTCTCCGGCAAGGTAAAGTGGTCTTGTCAAGTACTCCGGGAAAAGTTCGTAGAACGTTTTTAAGAATGCCAGTAGATCGTCAGTGACATTATCAAGTGACGTTGACAGGACGGATGGACTTTCAATAATGCTTAAACCGCCGCCTGCAGGGTAGTCGATATACAGCACGTCCGAAAAGTTCAGAAATGTGGAGCTTCTGTTAAAAAGATTTCCGTTGGCGTCGATGCCCACAGGTCCGTTCTCGAGGAACTGACCGAACATGCCAGATCTGCCTGGTCCTCCTTGAAGCCACAGTATCAGAGGAGTTTCTGGTGTGTTCTGTAAAGAAAATAGTTCTTATACTATTGCGGGAAAACGGTGAAGAATATTTGAAGTTTAGTATTGAAATTTAGTTTGTGCGTAGACTTCTTGCCGTTTACGTTCTTGCGAGTTTTCGAAGCCGTTGCTGGTGGTGGAATAAAGCCCCTGGTTGAAGAGTTGGAAGGGACATCTTGTGGCGTTTTGTCCTACTACAACAACACTACAACAAGCTACTGCAAGACTAGCTGAATAATTATACGAAGTGAAGAAATTACATACCATGGCATATACAATAAACAGCTGCTAACTGCTAGATAGCCGAAATGTGTAACTCCAATAAGCATCAAGCACCGTTCAGTGAACACTTAATAGCCGTTAAAAAGAAACTAAATACAGTAGGCTACTACCACTAATATGATTGCTTTCGTACCTGAATTCTGCATATCTGCTTATCTCTTAGTAAATGGCACTCCTGTTAAACATATATATTTTCAGACCCTTCATGTTTTCTTTCACGAGAGTCTAATGCAGTTTAAGATGGCGTGTGGCAATATAAACAAATTATCACTACTTAATACACGCAAACAATACAGGGGAAAAGCAAAAAGAAAGCGCATGTTAGACAAAACAAGATTTACAATATGATATCGTTAAGTACTCTACAACGCCATTAAAAATAATTATTTTTTTTGCTCAATAATTGTTTTAGCGGCGTCTCTTCAGTTACGACCACGCTCGGTCGCAATCGAAAGTTCTATGTTACAGCGATGTTATTTAGCTCACATCATTTCGCGGTTTGCAGATAACGATTACCTAGCAATGCCAGGCGTATACATGTATCGAGCGGGAGACAACGGCCTACATTTCTGACCTAGCACATCATTCTGGGCAGGTGGAACGAATTGCGTTGACACGACGCAACTGCGTTAACAGGCACAAGCCACTTAATCACACACGCACCTAGTGAGCACAACCCTATTCTTATAATACACACGCTATGGCATATTCTCCGCAACTGATTTCTTTACTTTCGCATTCTGTTGCGCTAACGGATTATGTAGGTCACTTTCTTTCTCCCACGCTTTCTCCGCACGTACATCACTCATTAGGAACACAGCACAGGACATATCTCAAAAGCTCACCAAGACACCCATGTTGTGAGCTCCAAGTAATACACACAGTGCACACACACACATCCATGTGGCAACGCAATGCGATGGCTTTTGCAGGCGGTCATTCCTACACAGACGCGCACATTCCGACTGCACCTTCACGCCACTGGACACGAATGAACAGAAGAAACAAACACCACAGGAAAATCAAATTGGCGGTTCTTGGCCTAGGTGCAGCGGCCCCTCGCCTCTCTCCTTGAACGGCGCCATCGTACATTTTTCATTGCTTCGTCGTAACCGTTACGTCACGCTAAAGAGGGGTCGTAATTGGACGCGATAACACAAATAGACAGGGGTACTGTTTACTTTTTATTCGTAGGCTGTCGCCAAGATAAAAAAAAGGCAGAGAGGGCACAAGGAACCTCGAGCGACTAGAGCCAACGCCACCTGGAAAATTAATTATTTTAACACGAAAGTGTTTTATGCCGGGGCCCACCAAGACCTCAGTGACGTATTTTCGTCACGGAAATGACGTTGAAAAAATGTACACGATCAGATGTCAAACAAAAAAGTTCCGTCAAAGGCATCGAACGTATGACCTCTCGGTCCGCAACAACAGAAGCCGAGCACACTATCCATTGCGCCACGGCCACAGACTCTGATAGCTATACGAACGCGCCTTTTATATCTACCAATTTCATCACAGTGCTCCTCGTCAGCGGGGTGGTGTCGCCCTCTTGGAGCAGTAAAGTAATTCATCATTACTGTGTCTCCTGCGATGAGCACCTGCTACGCGTCTGTCTCAGTCGGCATGTTTGCAGTATAAGTGTAACTTTGTCAACGCCTTAACGCAACGCGAGGTGGCGACCTTAGCCCAAGCGTCGGCCTCCCTCATAGCGTCCATCCAAAGCAAAAAATCCGACGCGCGCCTCCCACCAGTGGCTGTAATACGGCGTTCTTCGCTTACGTTCGCCCCGAGAAAAGTCGCCGCCGGGCTACTAGGGCGAAACCACGCACTCAGCGTCTCCCTCTAGTCCGACCGTGGCGTACGTTCAATCACACTTTAACATGCCGTGGGATGGCGACCTTAGCCCAAGTTCTGCGCCCCAATAGCGACGCTTTTCTGGCTTCACGCCTCTTGCTCTGATTACGCTCTCGCCGTTAACATCTACAGCTACCAGAATGGTTTGTTTAATCGTTGATCATGGACGTTAGTCGCGGTATGGAGATGTACCACCAAGCGTCAACATGGGTGCATCCACGTTATACGTTGTGCAAGCTCTCCTGTTTCAATGTACAGTAAACATTCAGTTACCTCTGTACGGGCACGTTTTACTTTCTTGTTATACCGATTCCTATGACAGAGGGATCAACCATGTTGTTTCTAGCACGTGACACCAACAGGTAAAAAAAAAGAGGGATTACTATTGGTCAGCTGCCAACTTGTAATATGTTTACGTCCTACATGCATAGGTCGGCTAAATAAATGGAGCTCACTCAGACTCACTCAATAAATATATTTTTCGCTTAGGACTCACTCGGACTGAGACTCACCAAAATTTTGCTGAAGCAGACTCACTCGGACTCAGACTCGCGAAATTTCTCTCCAACCAAACTCACTCGGACTCAGACTCACCGGTGTTTTCGTCATCCAGACTCACTCGGACTCACTCACTAAACTTTTCCTCAAACGGACTCACTCGGACTCAGGCTCATGAATATTTTCGTCAACCTGACTCACTCGGACTCAGACTCACCAAAATTTTCCTCAAGCGGACTCACTCGGACTCAGACTCACAAAAATATTACTCAGCCCGACTCACTCAGACTCAGACACACGAAAATATAACGAAAATATAACTCAGCCGGGAGCGCCATAAAATAGCTTATGTATAGAATAACGCATGTAAAGGGTTCACAAGTGCCAGGCAACCTTCAAAATATATGTATGATAGCTTTCAACATACAAAAAGAAGTTATTTCCCGTGCATCGCAATGTCTATCGTAAAGAGAAATTCAACATTAAACGCGATTTTTTGCAATATTGAGAATGTTTTCTTTAAATATAAGAATGGGTCTACGGACCTTCGAGGAACATTAGGTTTTCATTCCTGTTACATTTGAAATGCGCTATGCGCACGCGCCGTTTGTTTTCAATGGGCGAGCGCGTACGTGCGTTTTTGGCAGACCCAATTATAAATGAAGTCCTTTCCTACGCTTTGCCGTTCGAAGGCCTAATCACGCTACTTGGGAACGAAGAAAGTTTGACGTTACGTTATGGCGCTTTTCTAAACACGTTCATGAAACTGTCAATGGTCTTGCAGTCGATTTACCGCTCATTGACAACGCGAAAAAGAAAATAATATGAGGCGGCCATCTTTTGCAGAATCTAGCTCACCACCCTTGAAAAATTTTGGAAACATGGCTATAGGTTGCATGGTTATGCCTCTCTAAAGTTTCGAAAACACCTGCCACGATAGTCTAGTGTTTGTGGTGCTTGACTGCTGACCCGAAGATCACGGCATCGAATACCGGCCGCATTTTCGATGGATGACGAAACGCTTGAGCCATGTGTGTTTATATTTTGGCGCACGTAATGAACCCCCAGGTAGCCAATATTTCCGTAGCCGTCGACTACGGCGCCCCTCATAATCACATCATGATTATGCGCTGCTGCGATTTTTTCGATCGACCGGCCTTTCTGAACGACTTTAGCCAGAACGCCCTTCCTGTGCGCGTCGCTTTCTATCCTGCGTGTGCGTGCATTTTTTTCCTTTCATTTCTTTCTTCTCTCTCTCTCTCTACACCCTCTTTCTTGCCCCTATTTCCCCTCCCCTGTGCTGGGTAGCAAACCGGATGCTAGTATCTGGTTAACCTCCCGGCCTTCCTCTTCATCTCTCTCTCTCGGATGTTAAACGCCAATAATTATTATACTAGTGTTTCGAATTATAGAAATGCTAAGTTCGGTTTTAGTCGATGTCATGCTTTCGCAAAGTGATTGCGGATAATAGAGGTTGGTATTTTACGTCGCAACGCCAAGATGTGGTTGTCAGAGACGCCGTAGTGGAGGGCTCCAGATATTTCGACCACCCAGAGTTCTTCAACGTGCATCTTAATCTAAGTACACGGGTCGTGACTGCGTTTGTTTCTAGCAAGATATTTTTCTGAGCCGGTTAAGAACTAGTTGTAACTGTTAGTGACTGCTCTATCTCGTGGATAATGGTAAAGAGTCGTATCAGTACCGCGCTGGATACGGACACAATGCAAAAAGGAACGTGCATAGGCGCGCCGATGAGAGCCGGCCAGTGTGTTCAAAGGTATGGTCAAAACTTTTTGCATGGTCTGGTACAGACCATGCAAAACGAGGTGGCAATTTTCTGCTTTCCAAAAACCCCAATTGCTGACAGTCAAGCCGATTGCAAGAATGCCGTATTGAAAGGTGGGGACGCGGACGCCGCTTCACAGTGATCGTATCTAGTCCCCAGAAAGGACAGGAATATTCATTTCTAAGAACAAGGTCACTGGACAAGGCGCTGAACTGACAACTGGAGGGTCTACTACAAACCAGACGCAATAAGTTCACATAGCTAACCCTGCGCTATTAGCAATTTTATTTCTTTTCATTTTAACTGCGTCGCTATTATATCTATCCTTAATAAATTATTATTTGTATTGTTTTTTACTTCGATGTAACTGCTAATCTCTTATGCATTCTCAAATGCACATCTCCCCTCTGTAATTCCTT
The DNA here is from genome assembly GCA_030522465.1 of Rhipicephalus appendiculatus. NCBI lineage: Eukaryota > Metazoa > Arthropoda > Arachnida > Ixodida > Ixodidae > Rhipicephalus > Rhipicephalus appendiculatus. The sequence goes on from JALIZH010013623.1 coordinate 38,460, forward strand.
CGGGCCTTCAGGGTACTATCAAATAAATAAATGATTGAGGAGCCTATTTTCAGCGGGTAAATGGGGCAGCGCAGGTTGCCATAACGTACTGTTTTTCTTTGCAGAATAACAGACTGATGGGCAATTGGTGTGGATTCATAATGACATCTAGTGATTCATGAAACATATGAGAAATGCGCTAATGTGTCTCCCATGAAGGGACACTGCTCAGTGACTTATGATCGTAAGCCAGTGCTACAACGAATACAAAATGAGTGAGATGAAGGCAGGACATGCGCTTTTTTTTCTTTCCTGCTTCAAAGGCTACATTCTTGAAAGATGCAGGGAAAGGGGTAAGGGATGGAGAGCAGTGCTCGAGTCTCATATATTTATGAGACCGCTCCTTATCTTCATACTAGCGCATACTCCCCCCCCCCCTCTCTCTCTTCCCATTGAAGTTCTGACACAAAATTTTGAAGGCTTGATAATATGTGGGATATATTTGTGTATACATCATCTACGTAATATCAACAGATTATATAGCCTAGGACGTATTTAAAATCGAGTTTAAAGTTCCTATCGCCCTACTGCAGCGAAACGTACCTTCGTTTATTGTGTAAACAACCAACCACCCGCTGGCTCACGAGTTTAAATATAAAACTCCAACCAAAATCACCAATCGTCGCCACAGCAGCGGATAGAAGAAAGGAAGACAATAATTCGTGACCTCTGCACCAACGGCTACACAAAGCCGTTTATTCGCAGAGCCCTCCGTAAGAGAAAAGACGGGGGAAACGTGACACCAACGGCGCCGCAACGACGCCGCGTGTAGATCCCCTACATTGCGGGCGCCAGCGAAGCAATAGCCCGTATACTAAGAAAGGCAGGGGTCGACGTTTCCCACAAACCATCCACCACCATCGGCAGTTTCATCCCTCGGCCCAAAGACAGCGCACCTGCGGAAAAAGCGCAGGGCGTCGTGTACCGGATCAAGTGCGCCGACTGCCCCGCTTCCTACATTGAGGAAACCAAGAACATCCATGAAAGGATGCGGCAGCACAAGAATGACCTCCGTCACTTGAACAGCGGACGGAGCGAAGTGACAAAGCACTGCTAGCGGTTTGACCACCATACCAGTCCTGACGGCGCGGTGATATTAGAAAAAGAAAGGAACCTTCGCCGGCGGCCCCTCCTCGATTCCTGGTACATTGAGCAGACAGCGGGAAACATCAACCACACCACGGGGGCACTGCCCTCCCTCTACTGCCAGGGCTTGCGACGACTCACGGCAAACAATCCCGCCTGGCAAGAAGACGTCGCACATCTCGAGCTTTCTCACCCCTGAACAAGAAGCCGATCATGCTTCGAAACGTCGCAGTTTCTTAAAATAAATTTTGGCTGGAGTTTTCTCTTTTCTCCAGTTTTTTGTTATCCCCAACCAGACAGACTTCTGCCGAATGTTCACTTTTGAAAGAATAGAAATATTTGTGTTGCAGGCCCCAAGCCTAGAGTGTCGAGCTCGTAGCTTCGTTTTGTACTCTCCTTGCATTCCTTGGGGTATATTAGGAGCTCGAAAGCAAGATACGAGAAACGAGCCTGGGAAACGCCCGTGCCATGAAGCTTTTTGCCGTGTGGCTTGGACGAACACAATGACGGCTGAGGGACCAACGAAAGTGCTTCGGCGCGTCAACGCTATCTATGAATGGAAAGGTGTTTGAATAGGAAAGAAAAGAAAAAATACGAAAAAAAAACGGGTTTTGCTTAAGTCGGCAGGGACTGAACTGCAAGCGTGCTGGGTAAATATGGCAGCAATATCTCCCAAAGAGAGTCTAGAATTGGAAGAGGTCATTAAAGTTTAAAAGCTTTTTGAATTGCCGAGAGGTAACAGAATTCTTCGACCACATTACAGCCCGAAGAAATTTGTTTTTGCAAGTGATGAAGCGTCGCGTATGGCATGAATGGTGCGTTTCTACCCCCTTCCTCCTTGAAATCCGGTCGCTACAACTTTCGAGGTACCACGGGGGGCAAGCTTTATCTAGCCACTTTAAATAACGCAGCAGCTGTTTAATTGGTAGCGAATGACATGACGAAAGCCGATGGTCTGTGTCGTCACTACATTTTTAACAAAGCTTGAAATTCGGTGAGATGGTGCATAGCTTCTGGGAAATTTTTGAGCGCGAAACAATACATTCACAAAGCATTCAAAAGCGCCCGTCCTGTCTCTCTCGTACTTGTGAATGTCTTGTTTGGCGCTCAAAAATTTCCCAATTGCCACATTTATTCATGGAAAAAACGAAGCGGCATCTAAAGGCACAAGCGGTTCAATGCAACACAGAGCGAAGGGGCGCTCTATGCTCGCGAATCGTGCTGCTTTGTCGTATTTGAATCCACATGAACGATGAAGCTCGAACATTGCACTCATTCTCCGTTGATTAGGTACACAATTGTAGATTAAAATCAACGTGGATCACGATATCGCTTAATAAAAGTGACCTGGAGTTGCACATGGGTCAGAACATGCTGCACAGCCCACTTACATGCCCTCGTATGGGCATGGACAGCTTGATAATTTGAAAAATAATTTCTAGGGCTTTACAAGACGGTACATCTATACGATTACAAGGCACGCCATAAAAAGGAAGCTATAAATATTTGTAACCATAGGTCGGCAAAATAAATGGAGCCCACGCAGACTCACTCAATAAACGTTTTTCGCTTAGCACTCACTAGGACCCAGACTAACCAAAATTCTGCTGAAGCGAGCTCACTCGGACTCAGACTCATTAATATTTTCTTCAACCGGACTCACTCGGACTCAGACTCACCAAAATTTTGCTGAAGCAGACTCACTCGGACTCAGACTCACGAAATTTCTCTCCAACCAAACTCACTCGGACTCGGACTCACCGGTGTTTTCGTCATCCAGACTCACTCGGACTCAGACTCACAAAAATTTTCCTCAAGGAGACTCACTCCGACTCAGACTCATCTAAGTATAACTCAGCCGGACTCACTCGGACTCAGACTCACCAAAGTATAACTCAGCCGGACTCACTCGAACTCAGACTCACCAAAATTTTCATCAAGCGGACTCACTCGGACTCAGACTCATTTGAGTATAATTCAGCCGGACTCACTCAGACTCAGACTCACGCCTCAATCTGAGTCTTAGTGAGTCTGAGTGAGTCGGCTCATGAGTGAGTTTGCCGACCTATGCCTACATGACGCCAACAGGCAAAAAAAAAAAGTGTTCCACACTCGCCGTAGCGGCTACTGTCGGCGCTGAGTGACGCGCTCTCGTTTAAATGCACATATATACCCAACAAAACGGACGGAGGGATGACCGCCGCCGTAGCTCAGTGGTAGAGCATCGGACGCGTTATTCGAAGGTCGCATGTCTGGTGCCCGCCGGCGGCAAGTTATCTTTTCGTCCACCTTTCTTCCTTCACATTTACATTACAATTACTTCTAATAACATCCCCTATACTCTCCTTGGCATCATTGTCTGTTAGTTCTCAAATAATATTGTGTCTAACAAAAGAAAAAACCGCCAGGCCTGCGCGGAACTCGCAGCACAGTCACAGCGAAAGCTGGAAGATGGGTCTCTCTAGAGCCTTGTTAATACACTCTTAGGGTGACTACTACAAGCACACTTGCATGGTACCCACTACGCCATAAATCATCATAATTTTTGTGTAGTGGGGAAGCGTCTTCTAGGCCATTATTCGTTAATCTTTGAAAAAGTGCGGTACCCGCTACACACTTGTAACGCATTATGTGCACGTTGTTGATGGTGTGGCTGACGATGATGAAGAATTATGCCTGAGGAATTTGTAATGGGTTGGAGCATTGAACGACCCACTCGATTCGCAATTCGCATGCTGTGACGCTTGGTTGTTACTTTACTGTTCTAAAACGCTTTACAAAGCATGTTAACGCGATTCCTTACCCGACATGAAGCCTGCAAAGGGTCAGTTTGCAATGCAGATTCAAGTACCGGCGTAGCTCAGTGGTAGAGTGCTGGGCTGCCACGCAGAGGGCCCGGGTTCGATTCCCATTCTGACATAGGCATTTTTAATTTATTTAGATTTTTTTTTCTTATTTCTTGCGATAGTGGTTACGGACACCGGTGGCGGCGGCGGCGGCGGACAACTACGGCGCAGAAACGGCCCTCGTTGTGATCTCATAACAGCTTTGCCAGTAAAAAACGAGCCCTTAATGTACACTTCCTTCCTTCTAGCATAACCTAGCTAGACTTAGCAAAACCAAGTAAGACATAACAAAACCCAGCAAAATCATGTGAAAACTGAAATTAACCAGCTTCACTGTGTTAAGCCATGCGCTACTTGGCGTAAGCTTCGCCATTTTTTCTGAATAAGATAACAGGCCGCTATTGTGAAAGCGCACCGTCGGTTGCGCTAGATTCAGACGCTGTTAAGCTTCTAAATAAGTGGTTTCGCACGCTTCAATGAATTGTTCCATATCTTCGAGGGCTCACTGAAGCTGCTACATCGCACTTTGTCGTGACATTGCAGACGTCACCTTTCGTTTTCCTCTTCATATATATATATATATATATATATATATATATATATTTATATATATATATATATATATATATATATATATATAACTGATAGAATAAATGTTGTTAGTGCGCAATGTCTGCGTCCGGTTTGTGTTGTGTTATTCGGCTGTGTGCGCCTATATGCCGCGCATCGTTACCCTTCAGTGTTCCATACCAATTCTAGCCCCAGTGGAATCACTTTTGACATCAACAAGGGGGTAATAGCAGTTGGAATTGAAACGCAACTTGGTCAAGGAAGGACAAAAACCATTACTAAACACCAATTTTGCAATAAAGAACTTAGCAAGCTTTATTTTACGCAAGCAGAATTATTTTCCGGGTTAGTCCTGAATGAGGGTAACGACCTAGAAAGGGTGGTACCCCTGCGCTCTAGTAATTTTTTTTTACATATAGGAGTGCTACCCTGGAAAAAAAGGGGGAAGTTGCCGGTGCTTACGAAGTTACTAATTTGCAAGCGGAGTTACAGGGATTTCTCGCGCGCATTGAGCACTTTTTCTCCAGCCTCGCCACGAAGAGCGTGCTGGAAGCTGAAGGTAATCCGCATGGCAGTCAAGTATTCTGCTACGGAGCCACGCCACCGCGTCACTCTGTTTCGGAAAATAACCCTATATAAGCATCATGTAAGGAAGAAAACGCCAATTGTGGTCCAAATGAGAGTGCCGACGCTCCATAGCAGCATGAGCCACCCTTTACATGCCAGTGTACTCGGCGTGCCTGGTAAGCACATATGAGCACAATTACTCAATTCACACGAAAACGTCGAACGGCCTCGTACCGCTTGACTTAAAGTGAGGATTCCGGCAGAGGCTGCTGCTGCCTGACTGCTTCGCATAAAATTCATTCCCACAATGCGTGAGATCTGCCAGATTTCTTCTACTATTGTGCTACAGTCATTTGGATGGCGATTTTCCCTTCTGTAATTCTTCCCCCCAAGTGCAATTCTGAAGAACTTAGTTGCCACATCTTGCTGCTAAGTATTTCTAATTATTTTACGCGGTGCATTGCTCATTCGCTAATGGCTATGTCACAGTGGTATATCGGATAGCGTGATGCCACAGCATCGCTGGCTAACCAGCTTCACATTGGGGATTGTAGCTAAGCTTTCCACGGATGCCAATCGGCATGCTACAATTCTACAAGCTTTCTTTCCTCCTCTGTTTGCAGCAGCTTTAACTGAAAGGTCCTATAGTCATACTTACCGTCGGAGTTTTTATCAAAACATAAAAAGAAGTGACTTCCGTTCCTAACCGTAATGTATCCCGAGTATGCTTCGAGACCAGCCTCTTCCTTGAAGAAACTTAGAGGTTTTTTGCGCAAACTAGCTAGAATCACCGACATATCGGGTTTTTTTTCCACTGAAAAAAAAAAATGAAAATGATAACTTGTTTAATTGGGGTTATGAAATGAGACATACGAACACATACAACATAATTCAGCACTATGTTCTGTAACTTCATAAAAAACGTAAAACGCACTTTAAAGTGAAAGCAGCTCCAATAATTGAGACACAAGTGCAGATCGTCTAGGGACCGCTCTATGTGCTCGCATGCTCCCATTCCTTGAGGCCGTGTAAGACGCCCGCATCTATTTCGACGGCGCTGGTATGTGGTGCTTATGTAGAGCATAAATGCCAAATTGATGAATTATTGTGCGTTCATTTTTAGTAACAGCGCAAGAATAACATTAACATCAGAAAGTGTAGCGACCGTCTTTCTTTCGGTCCTTAGTTACCATTTGTCGCTCCTTTCTCTCTACCTTGTAATAACCAATTGCCCATAGCAATTACCCCGACAGGCACGATTTCTTTTAATCTAAGGGAATATTCTCCCAGCTTCTCGGCACACCTGCTCTTCTGCCATCATGGTCGTTGTAGCTTCCATCCTGTCGAGAAAAACGACCGTCTGATGCTACGGTAAATATGTCTACTTATTGCCTCTTCTAAACCGAGCTCCCAAAGAGCTGGAGCACTGGACGCTTACGTTTTCTCTATCACTACTCGGGCCAGACGCTGCTACTAATTTTGTTGACAGACGACGCCACGTTTACGTCTCCTGTCATCTCGCCAGTTCTAAGTACCAAGATTACCTCATGGATTCAGCCCAAGAATTACCGAATAGGTTTCTTTGTAGTAGAAATGAAAGAGAGAACCACTGTAGGCACATGAAAACACTGGCATAAATGTGTGCAAACTAACTAGACATTATAACAGAAGCTGAGCAGATTACTGCCCTCGGAAACATGTCTATCAGCAAGCCGTCGCTGGCCCTCTCTGACAAGTAATTACAATATCTACGCATACGTGAAGATATGACTATCTTTCCGCTTTTTTCATCATGGCCCCGTGTCTGTGGCTCCTGAGGCTGAGTGCATAAATATACCTTGTTTTCCAACAATAAACATTTTTGGAAGTTACCAACTTGTGTGTGTCCATGTCTGTCTACGCTTTTCCCGTCTCTTATTTGCGCTACTAAGAAACTTACAAAAGATGTATTACCAGCAAGCCAGCATCGCAAACCTTAAGAATTAGCGACCTTAACGCAAGTAGAGGCCTGTTTCCAACTCGGGCGCATCACTTTGCAGAGAGCAAGATACCTTCACGTCACCGCCGCGCTACCTTCCAACATCGCCGAGGTCGTAGACGACCTGCTTCCGAATAAGTCTCCTGTTACAGCATAAGACGACCTGAAACGCACAGTCCTGGTAGTCCTCGAGCCACCGCAACATAGTAGGCCCCAGCATCTCCTTTCCGAGGAACTCGATTACGAACTACTGTGACAACTGCTGCATCAATTACTCTGTGAGCACTTCACAAACGAGTCCAGTTTCCTTTTTTTTAATGCCTCTGGCAGTATGCATGCGTGATACTAGCAGGCTCCGTTGATATGAGTCTCGACTGGCTTCAAGCACCTCGGGTGAGATATATCGGCCACCTAACGCACTCTAAAGCATTTCCATTTCTAACTTGATGGTTCCAACTTTTACATCTTGACTGACCACAAGCTGTAAACCTTCGTCTTCAAGAACAGCTCCTCGTTTTCAGCACGTGAGTTCTGGCAGCTACCCGTTATGTCCGAATTTAGGGGCAGACGTTCCCTCTATCTTCAAGCAGCACACATTCACAAAGTGTAGCAAACCGGATGCTACACTTCTGCTTGACCTCCCTGCCTTTCTCTCTTTTTATTCTCTCTCTCTCTTGACAGCGTAAGCTGAATAAAAGGCCTTATCAAATTCTGTTATAAACTCTCGTAAGGCGCCTAATGTAAGTACAGTTGCGATTTTCTCACTATGCCATAATTCACCATTCTGCGAAGTAGCGCTGCACTCACTATGCATATGTAGGGCGTTACATGCGCGTACGTAGCCGCACACTATTGATGCTGTGGCTGATGATGAATTCTAGTTTAGGCCTCGGTGATGAGTGAGCATCATAAGCGTGCGCAGGGTTCCCCTTCAGAGGAGGCGACAGTTCATCGCAGCCCCCCTAAGGTGAACATCGCACGCCTAAGGTGAGCATCGTTATGCAATTCACTTGCTGTGACGCCTGGTGCGGTTCTACGCTTTGGCCAAGCAGTGTAACATCTGTTAACGTGACCCATCGCCCGAAATGAAGCCCGTACAATTTTTTTTCAAGCAGTTTCAAGCACCGGCGTGATTCGCTTCAACCAAAGACTAATAGGTTATGGGGGCTACAAGAGTCTGGACATAAGGCTTTAGGATGGCACCCGTTCTTTCAAGTACTGTGCCCTTAACTTATGCGCATTCAACGGAACGCCAAGGTATTTTGGTGGCACACAACACTATTCAATGCCTTCGAAATGCGTTAGTATCTAGATGCATGGGGCTAACCACAGTCCCAAACTTTTATGACAGTTTATTCACGCATCAGCAAGGTTTCCGAATTCCCCAACCATGGACTCCACTATTTTGATACAAGAATAGTCTGTAAATGCATTTAGTACGTTTACAATAAATGTCATGGAGGAACAAAAAAAAAGTGATATGGCTTTGTGATTGAATACTTGAAATCCACAGAGAATGTCTGGGTTCGATTTTGTTCTTGCTTTCTTTTTTTCTTTTTTTGTTGTTCATAGCTGCGACGACACCGGCGGCGGCGGTGGATGACGTAACCACAATCGGCTGTTATTGTAAGCCCGAAAGCGCTGATTACGCTGTAAGACTCTACAAGACTACGCATACTATGGAAAGCGAGAATTGTAAAACTATTGAACCTATAGAATAGCAATCGACTTTGCTTCTTTGCTTAAAATTTAACACCAGGCTTGCGCATTCCAACATCAATAGATTTTATTGGAAGACCGCAGTCACTCGATCGGTGTTAAAATAGGAGAGGCGGCGGTGAGGCAAGGCCTCGACGTCCCCACGTGGGAGACCTAAGGCCCGGTCGGCGAAAGCTCTGCCGGACTAACAATAAAGTTGTTACCAACCAAAGTAGAGCGCCGCGACGCTATTGTACAAACAAAAGTATTAGCCCAAGACCCGATCACCGCGTATAAGCGCGCATACAGGGCTGGGAAACAGATACGGCAGCGGAGCCGAAAAAAAGATTCTCAGCCTGTGCGTTATCTCTCATAGCTCCGGTAGTAGGCCGACGCTACGAGGGGAAAAAGCGAAGGAATACCTTTGCTGATAGATTGGTCTGACAAGGCTGGCTGCTTGAAGTAATACTCTCTCTCTCACAGTGTCTTTCTCGATCCATGTGTCGCCGTTTTGCCTACGCTTCATTACGCGACATCCAGCATGGGGCTCGCAGGATCAATACTGTTATCAAAAAAATTACGGGAGTGCTTCGAACTTACTAAGAAGATGAAGGCGAAAGCCTAGTTTGACCTACAGTGATGTGGAATGAAGCTCTGAGCTCACGCGATGGCGCATAGGAACCATGCAATAGAGTATTCGAAATGCGACAGCAGCGAAAGGAGCCCACAGCCTCGCGAGCAGAATGAGCGAAATTGGGCCCGGCCCCGACTATATATTATAGAAGACGACTCGCACGTCTTCCCTTGACGGACGCTGACGGCGGCGGCGAAAGACTATACGCCGACAACATCGGCTGTTGTAGTGAGCCTATAAGCTTAGGCTGTCAAAAAACCGCCAGGCCTGCGCGGAACGCGCAGCACTGTCACAGCGAAAGCGGGGAGAGCGACCTTTATAGAGCCTATTTAAACACTCTTGGGGCAACTTACTACAAGCATACTTGCACGGTACCCACTACGCCATAAATCATCATAATTTTTGTGCAGTGGGGAAGCGTCCACTGTGCCATTATTCGTTATTCTTCGGAAAAGCGCGGTACCCGCTAGACACTTTTAACGCATTATGTGCACTTTGTTGATGCTGTGGCTGACGACGAAGAATTATGCCTCAGGCTTTTGTAATGGGTTGGTGCATTCAACGACCCACACGCAATTCCAATTGTGTGACGCCTGGTTGTTACTGTACTGTTCTAAAACGCTTTACAACACATGTCAACGCAATTCCTTTCACGACATGAAGTCTGCATAGGGTCAGTTTCCAACGCAGTTTCAAGCACAACCGGAAAAAAAAAAAACCGGCGTAGCTCAGTGGTAGAGTGCTGGGCTACCACACAGAGGGCCCCGGTTCGGTTCCCGTTCCGGCATAGATGTTTTATAATTCAATTAGTTCTTTTCTTATTTCACGCGATAGTGGTTACGGACACCGGCGGCAGCGACGGCAGCGGCGGCGGGGGCAGCGACGGCGGCGGCAGCGGACAGCTACGGCGCAAAAACGGCCCTTGTTGTGATCTCATAACAGCTTTCGCTGTAAAAATTGCACAGGGTTCAATAGAAGCAGTGCCTCTTGGCAAAATCCGCATGATTAATAGCATACTTCACGCGCCGCGGCGGTACAGTGGTTACGGTGCTCGGCTGCTGATCCGAAAGTCACGGGTACCAATCTCGGCGGCGGCGGTCACCTTTCGGTAGAGTCGAAATGCTACAGAACCGTGTATTCTGTGGGCATTTGTTATGCGCTTCATCCTCATCTGCACATCATCATAATAATCAGTTTGTCTCTCTGTTCTTATCGTCACCGGGTGTCATCGCCATCATCATCGTGTGTGTGCGCGCTCCGCCTCAGGTTGCCTATTCGCTGCCGACTCCTTGGGCCGCATAAACGCCATCTAAACCAAGACGTCATAATACATATACTTAGATTTAGCTGCAGGTTGAAGAACCGCAGGTGGTTAAACTATCCGCCCCACCCCCCTATGGCGAGTATCATAATCATATCACGGTATTGACCCGTAAAACCCCAGAAATTATTATCATAGCCCACTTCGCTTGATTCTGCGAGAATAAAATGGTTGATCCCTCCGTCATAGGAACTGGTATAACATGAAGTGAATCGTTCCGTTAGAAAAGTAGTTAAGTGTTCAGTGTACATTAATAAATGAGAGCTTGATCAATGTCTGTTGGGGTTTGGCGGCTATAGCTATGTTTGATGCGGATGCACCTACGTAAATTCTAGTGCTACATCTCCATCCCGACGTTTACTCCAGTGATCATATATCAAACCTTTGTGGTAGCTGAAGTACGTAACATAAACCCGGACCCAGCGTATGGTCAATCCCGTGCGAAGGTGGCACCAACAAGTACATAATCACTGGTATGCGATTCGCGCTAATGAAAAGCGTCGTCATTTGAGGAGAGACACGGCAAGGTGTGGGCTCTCCAGCGATTTGGTGACTTACACTTCTGCTCAAGCAAACGCTACCACACAGAGCTTCAGTGACGTGAGAGGCAGAGCCCGTAGCTTGAGCCATGAACGCGCGTCGGCGTCCAACAGCGCTCTTTCGTGTCGCTCACGGCAAGAGAGTACTCACTCAACCTGTACTGAAACGACAGAAGAGTAAATCGGGGAGCCAGCCTCCGCTCAGCTGAGTCTACCGAAGTGTGTCCTGTCGGCGTGCGTTAGTGTCATGTTGCACTACTTCACTTCTCCTTACCTCTTCAAGATGGCGACACCACCCCAGGTGAACCAAGTTCATTGTGAAAGGGAGAAGGTATGAAAGCTATAAGGCGCGTTTATAAAGGGTCATGCGTGAGCGTCGCCAGCGTAGTAGGTTAAGTGCCCGGCTCCTATCGTCGCCGTCCGGGAGGTCATGGGTTCGACTACCACGTCATCCAAATCGGCGAAACTTTTTGTTTCGGTAATTTTTTTGTCATTCGTTCGTTAACATTTTAATGACGTCACAAGCATGACGGAAATGATGTCAATGGAATTTCGGTGGACCCCGGCATACAACAGTCGTGTTAAAATTACTTCCGTTTTGTTTTTCGACGTTGCCATATCAGGGGCGTATTTAATGAGGCTTTAGGTCTCCTAAGCGAAATTTATTATAATACAAATGTCTCTTCTGTGACGTGTAACTTGTTTGCGGTATTCTTCACGACATGCTGCAGTCAGACACTGGAATAAACACCGTGGTGAGATCGCGTTTAGGAATACAGGAGAGGGGAGCGCGAACCCCTCCTTAAAGCGGCCATGACACTCTATCGCTAGCGAATTTTACTGCGATCTCAATCGCAGCGACGCGTGCCCACTCGCAAAACAGGTTTTGAGCCTCGAGCGACGGCTGCCGCGCCGCTCTTGAAGCAATATCGCTGTACTGTGAAACGGGTTAGTTATTGGACTTCTATATCAACTCAAAAATAAGGTACGAACTACGATGGCAATAAGATGTTTAAAACTGACAAGAGAGATGTTTTTTATTCAGTACTTCTTAGCTTTGCCTGGCAGTACGTTGAACATTCTTCTCCACATGGATAGGTGCATGAGGTCATTAATTCTTAGTCATTAAACCATTCTCAATAAATGTTAGACTTTCATTCGAAGCTGAACAAAACACGTTTCAGGGCTAGCTGGTGATGCATTCTTACTTAAAATATTGTAGCGCAACATTTGACGAGGACAAGAGAAGTACATGACAGGACCGGCGCTGTCATGTACTACAGAGACCTACTAAATCAACGATATCTATTCGAAGATCGTCGATTTAGTAGGTTTCTTTCAGTTATTCGCGTTGTGCACGCGCATTTATACTTGCATATATAAATTATGTGAGATACCGATAACACATCACTCACAGCCCCAAGAGAGTGCTAGCGACTCCCTTTGCGGGAGTAAACGCTTGTCCCATATTTCACTCTCTTTTCAGGAGTGCTGAGAACTCTCTGTTGCACAGAGTAGGCACACTCTCCCGACAGAGTTCTGGTACTCTGGCTGAGCGAGAGTGAACAAGCTCTCTCGCCAGAGTAAAGTCACGCTTCTGAAATGGAGTGCATACACTCTCTGCGGGAGTTACGCTACTCTCTCACAGAATTTTATAATCTGGTCTGGCTAGAGTGCATCAACTCCCTCCAAGAGTAGAACACTGAACATATACCGCTCGCACTACGGACAACCATGCCTTCAGCAACCGGTATATATACTCATGATGTCTGGCCCCCCTTCTAGTGCCGGTGGCGCAACATCTCTATTGTGCGTATTGAAAGACAAACATACGCCGAGCCCGTGTAAGTATCTGGTGATCGTAAGGATCACTGTAGGCACGTCGGCCTTTTACTATAAAACTACATAACAATCAACGCAATTTTCGTTAAATTTCGATTATCAGCTGGTATTCTGTCATATCGGCTCAATGTAGTTCAGCCGCTAATGCCTATGTCTGGGAGCTGTAGCTACGCGCTTACAAATATAGTTGGGACAATCTTTCAGCAGAGCTGGCCGAGGAATAATCTACGAACGTTACGATCCGGCGTCCGATCCGACTTGCGGTGCTGCGGCATGTACTACAAGTACGCCAGAAAAACAACGCCGGTCGGCAAAACTACAACTCAAGCGCATCTCTGGCAATCCTTACAGTTTTGCTTACCTCGGCTACACTTTAATGGGATAGTAAGAGGCTTGAGAAATGCGCCAACCTCAACCTTCGCGAGCCACTTGCGCCGAGATCGGGCCAACCAAATACGACCCGTACGAGTACGACTCCCAGCGAAGGTAGGCCTAGCGTACCGGCCGAGTCCGTGTACAAGTCATCGGCGCTTCTGGGCTTAACCATACGCGATACCGATGAGTAATAATGACTGTACAGTAGAGCTTTGGCATCGGTTAACCTGATTGAACCATTGTTTCTTGCGTACGGTGTCCGCACAAGGAGCGATGAGCATCGATGCGACGCGCTTTCAGCCAGTGCACACAGGCCGCCTGCGCCGAGATCGGGCCAGCGAAGGTAGGTCTAGCGTACCGGCCGAGTTCGTCTACATGTCATCGGCGCTTCTGGGCTTAATGATACGCGATTCCGCGGAGTAATAATGACTGTACAGTAGAGTTTTGGCATCGGTTAACCTGACTGAGCCATTGTTTCTTGCGTACAGTGTCCGCACAAGGAGCGATGAGCGTCGATGCGACGCGCTTTCAGCCAGTGCACACAGGCCGCCGCAGATAGCCGCCGGGCGCACTCCCCGGCACTTCGCTGACTCATACGTGAAAACACAGGCTTGTCACTTGGTACGCCTTATTGAAGTAACATTGAAGGCATACTTTCCTGCGCATTCAATTTGATTTTTAGCGATCGGTTAGGTAGTTGCAGCTATCGGTATAGCAATGCAAATCTGCACACTGACACAGCTGCTGCACTAGCATATCGTCGCTTGCACAAGAAAATACAGATTATTCAATCAAATACGCGCGTACTTATCGAACGACATTACAGTCGACATAAAGCTTCTGTGCACGTCAACCAACGGAAAGAGCGAGAAACGGCTCTTGTACTCGGCAGTAACAGCTGATAATCCGCCCCAGATCCTTGTAATTCTTGTATATTTTGTTTTCCATGTTATGAATTCTGAACGAAAGTTGGCGCTGTTGGCCATAGCCGCATGCCATGCGTGGCTGGCAGCAGTTTTAATCTCATGAAGACGCCAGGTTTAGTTGGGAAAGACAATCGCGTCTGTGTTCAGAATGCGACCCGTGAAGCGAAACGGCTTTTGTTTTCATCAGTCTGTTTACGGTGTAGTCAGCGCTGTGAGACGTTGCGTGGTGGTAGAGCTAGTACTCGCCTGGTAATCGGGAGGTGGCGAGGTCGAATTCTGCTGGTGAAGTTTTTTTTTTTTTTTGTAAGGCTGTTTCTTTCTTTCTTTCTTTTTTTTTTATGAATGTCTCGAATGTCTACGTTACTCTAGTGGCAATTAGCCTGTGCAATAAACTAATTTTTGGCGACGAGTTAGAAGTTGGCGCTGTTTCTTGCTTCGAAGGTGCCGCTGTTGGCGTTTTCGGAATGAAACGTTCACAATCACAAAACCATACTTTTGTTCTCACTGAAAGGTATTCTACTAACTTGACGCAATAAACTTGCATCTGTGGCGTCTACGCTCAAAGGCGTATGGTTACGAGACAGTTATATTGCTTTGAGGCGTCGCGGTGGTCAGATGCAGGCGCTACATTGTATACTTCGTCCGCTAAGGACGGAGTACCAGGCCCCATTCACGCCGCATCGGCACGAGAGTTGCATAGATTGGGAACTCCGTCTGAGTAGCAGAGCGTTCGCAGCCTCTTTTACTCTTCCTTCAAGGAAAGAGTACGTTCGGCGGCTAACTCTGCGCTACTCCCGCACGGAGTTCAAGAATTCTGGCGAGAGTAATGCAGTTGCCCTGCTCTTCAAGTACTCCCTCTACTTCTGTGAGTGGCATGCGGCACTTTACTGCGGCAACAGTTAGGTCCTCATGCCGCTGTCATTGTATCTGCTCTCTTATCCTTGTCTTTATTGCTGTCGCGCCATAAACTTCATTTTTTTATAATGACATATGGTCTTATCGTTATTATGCCAACGTTCGTTGCCATGTAATCCTTGTGTATCAACCATCTTAGTTATCGCCAAGCTTTCGGCAACCCACTTGGGAATGAATGAGTCTTGCGCCATGTTTCCATGATTCGACACGTGACTTACGAAAGCTTGGGACTAAATAACACAAGGTATTGACAGAATGAAACACCTCTGGTTAAAGGGGCCCGGCAACACCTTTTTAGCATGGTCAGAAAACGCTGCCGATAGGTAGTCGAGGCTCCCTAGAACACGCTAGGCAAATATTGTAGCGCAGCATGCGGCCTGGAATGTACAAGAAATTCTCAAAGTCAGCTAAAAATCCCTTTCTCTTCTCTCGACAAATGATGTTATATACATGAAAAGTCTTGCGTCATAGGCCCAAGTACCACGCCATTGGCCCACGCCATTCCCCCAAGAAATCGCTGTGACGTCGCAGACACCGCACGTGGATGCTATACTGACCAACATGTGGGTGGCCCGGCACTCGTTAACGCGGCGGTGGAAGTGTCAGAGACACAACAGAAAGCTGGCCAAGCGCATAGCAGTTTTGAACAAACAGATGGCCGAGCACGCGGCCAAGCTATGCAGGGAAAATTGGCTGAAGACCTGCGGCGGCCTGCAGGGCAAGCTCTCGGCGTGGAAGACGTGGTGCCTCTTGAGGCATGTTATCGACTCGCTGAGTAGCAAAACTGCCACCAATCGCAACCTTACCAAAGTATTGAATACGTACAAGGCAGAGGCCGCAGGCTCCTGGAAGACCTGAAGGCGAAGTACCTAAAAGTACGCATACGCATGCGAAGCATGTGTAGGCGAAGGTGACTGGGTTGTAATTTTTTGACTGAGATAAACGTTACGAAATGACGCAAAAGATATGTACAAATGTTGTACGCACAGACATATGTTGAACAGTCGTATACGTCTCATATAACCAGTTTGCAGTTGCGCAACGATGCCAACAGAAATATGAGTATTACCAACACCACAAGCGGTAAGCTAATATGTAGCACTTGTGCTTGCTAGGATGGTAGCCCTGGATAATGCTTCGTGTACCAACTACAGTAGATGGCGCTTAAGTATACAATTGGCGTTAACTTGACACCACGCCTGCCTCATAAGAGTACAAATGTAGTGTTTATAAAATTAGATAGCCAGCACTGCTACTACAATTGACGTTTCACCAACATTACGCCTGCATAGGGTCTTTTTCCAAAGCAGTTCCGAGACCTGGCGTGGCTCTGTGGTAGAATACTTGATCGCCACGCAGATTGCTTGGGTTCGATTCCTGCTGGGACCTGATATTTATTATTTGCATTCGTCGAGTCAACGCTGCCGACGTCAGTTTTTCTTAAGTTACTAATGTCTGTCCTCGCTGTTCCTGGGTAGATATAAATTGTCAAACACCAGGGGCTCATAACCGCATACTGCGGCCCGTTGTATACGGGTATGAGTCACACGTGTCTGGAGAAATGAGTTTGACGACGTACGCGACGGAATTTTCACGTTATTCATGTCATGACGAGCCAGACATATTCGTCAATACATCTTACCCTCTGATACAAATTTTGGTCTACCCCAAGTTAAGGAGGATATCACGAGGGCACCCTGACGTAGGCGTTAGATAGATAGATAGATAGATAGATAGATAGATAGATAGATAGATAGACAGATAGATAGATAGACGGACGGACGGACGGATGGATGGATGGACGGATAGATGGATGGATAGATGGATGGATAAACAGACGGACGGACGGATGGATGGATGGATGGATGGATAGATAGACAGACAGACAGACAGACGGACGGACGGATAGATAGATAGACATATAGATAGATAGATAGATGGACGGACGGACGGACAAACGGACGGACGGACGGACGGACGGATAGATAGATAGATAGATATATAGATAGATGGACGGATAGATGGATAGACGGACAGATAGACGGACAGATAGACAGATGGACGGATAGACAGACAGACGGATAGACAGACAGACGGACGGATGGATGGATGGACGGACGGATGGATGGATGGATGGATAGATAGAAACGCGAAAGTGCTTACAGTACGCAAAGAAATGCTTCGCATTTAAAAACAGAGAAGGTCCAGTACCCGGTGACCGAGAGGTACGAAGGACCCGACAACGAAGAGCCGGACCAGCCGTTTACAATGACGAAATTGTGGACAGCGATATACGAAAGTAACAAGAGAAGTGCACCCAGCAGGGACGCTATAACTTACAACCTACTCGGTAACATGAGGGCTGCAGCGGCCCGCGGCCTCCTAGAGCACATCAACGAAGCCTGGGAGAGCTCGCAGTTGCCGAAGGAATGAAAGAAAGCCACGATCTGCTTCATTCCAAAGCCCGGCAAGGCCCTCACGATAGACAACACGTGGCCCATCTCCCTCACGTTCTGCGTGGAAAAGGTGATGAAGCGCATAGTCCTTCGCCGGCTCCAGAAGCACTCGAATAAACGGATCAGATGCCGGAGACGATGTACGGCTTCAGGCAGCATCTCAGCACCCAAGACGTGATGATCCAACTCCACGAGCTGGTCGTCAAGTAGGAAACAAGGCACGCACTACGTGGGATACTCGCTCTCGACCTAAAAGGAGCATTTGACAACGTGTCCCACGCGAGCGTGTTGCAGAGTTTGAACAAGATCAGGTGTGGCCGCAAGACATTCGACTACATAAACGACTTTCTGTCAAACCGAACGGCGACCATCAGGATAGGGGGAGGAGAAGTCGGACCCTGTCGAGCTCCGTGATAGGGGCACCCCTCAGGGATCGGTCTTGTCGCCCCTGCTATTCAATCTGGCCCTCCTGCCCCTGCCCGATCTACTCAAGCAAATCGAAGGCGTGGACCATGCGTTCTACGCCGACGACATCACGTTGCGGACGGGCCGAGCCGGGTCCGATGCCTGAGCGGAGGAAGCCTTGCAGCGGGCGGCGACGACCGTGCACGAGTACGTCAAGTCGTGTCGACTGAGCAACGCTGTCCAGAAATTGGAGCTGCTCCAACCGGGAAAGTCCAAGAAGGAGACGTCGCCTAACGTGACTATTACCATCGACGGAACGGCCATCAAGCCAACACAGCAGATCATGATTCTCGGCCTACTGCTTAAGAGCGACGGGAAGGCACAAGCCGCTGTCACAAAGATCATGACTACAACCGAACAGATACTTAGCATGATTCGGAGGGTATCTAACAGAAACCGAGGCCTGAAAGAGCAGAAGTGTAGAAAGGTGGGCCAGTTGATATGGATCCATGGAAGTTAGCAGCGCGAAAAACGAGACGACGCACACAGGGAGAACAGACAAGTACAAGCGCTGTACTTGTCTGTTCTCCCTGTGTGCGTCGTCTCGTTTTTCGCGCTGCTAATTTCCATGGCCTGAAAGAGGACGATGCCGTGCGCTTGGTACGCGCGTTCGTCGTGTCGCGGGAGACCTACTCCACCCCCAATCTCCAGCTGACGAAGGCGAATAAGGACACCCTAAACACGATGCTTCGCAAGGCAACGAAGCAAGCACTGGGCGTGCCAATATACTTGTCCACGCAAAGACTGCTAGAGATGGGTGCCCACAACACGGTGGATGAGCTCATCGAAGCCCACCTCTCTAATCAGAGAATCCGGCTCAGTCACACGGAGCACGGACGAGCCGTTTTACGCAAGATAGGATGGCAGATCGAGCCATTACCCATCAAGGCGGCCCTTCCGCAAGACTGGAAGACGACCAGGGTTGCCGTTGGTGGCTACTTTGCGCCAAATTGGCTACTTTGGACCCCGTTGGCGACGAAAATTTCCAGTTGGTGCCATGGCTCTTTTTTTAAACATGTGGTTTTACTTATCCAAAATAGTTTTATTTATTCATCAATAGTAAAGACTCTGTTGATAATACCGCTTCTGTTCTCTTTAGCGGGAAATTCGGCGATAAGATCAAATGACATGGCTTCTTTGGCTACTTTTGGCGTGAGTTCTGGCGCCTTTTCATGTCCACCCAACGGCAACCCTGAAGACGACCATTCAAACCAAACCCCTTCCCCGGAGCATGACGCCGGCCAAGGACGACGAGAGGCGCACCGCGCGGGCCAAAGCCATGGCCCGGAAGCTGGAAGAGCACCCCAGGGTCCTGTACGCGAACGCCTCGCTCCGAAAACACAGTGACCATGTGGCTGTGGTGGTTACGTCGTTACGTCGAACGACAGGCTGTTCGTCAGGGCGTCCCTGAGGACAACAGATCCCGCAGTTGCCGAAGAAGCGGCCATGGCCCTCGCACAGCCGAGCGTGGACACCATGGTCACCGACTCAAAGACAGCCTACGGAAGCTTCCACAGTGGGTTAATCTCATCCAGGGTTGCCGTTGGGTGGACATGAAAGGGCGCCAGAACTCACGCCAACAGTAGCCAAAGTAGCCATTTCATTTGATATTATCGTAAAATTTCTAGCCCAATAGAACAGAAGCGGTATTACAGCAAAAGCTGTATATGGCTAGGAGAAACGAAAAACCATTCGGCATCTGTGTCACGAGCGGTCTCCATTGGCTGTGCTATCAGTTACGTCGTTCTGAGCGTCGTACCCAAGCTCGCGCGCCATTGGCGCGCAAGCTTGGTTACGACGCTTGCAAGGTCAAACGCTTGCAGCCACGGCGCGCCCTCTGGCGCGCCGAAGAAACGGCGTTGCGGACAGAACAGCGTCGATGTGATTGCGGGAGCGCGTTCGCCGGGGCGAACGCCCGCTTTGGGCGAGAGTTTCTCCAGCGGCACTTTAGTTTCGGCTGCGACGTCTGTGACCGCCTGTGGTTCGACCACAACCTGGCAACAATAATTGTGGAAGGCTTCAGCGCAGCGTCGGGTTGAACCCACTGCTAAACACTGGGGCCGCACATTTCAGCTTCGCTGGTTAACCATTTGTACGGAGTGCTTGGGCGGTCATTTTTTATCAACAGAGTTTACTATTGATGAATAAATAAAACCATTTTGAATAAGTAAAACCACAAGTTTAAGAGCCATGGCGCCAACTAGAAATTTTTGTCGCCAACGGGTCCAAAAGTCGTCAACTTGGCGCAAAGTAGCTGCATACGGCAACCCTGATCTCGTCCGCGGCCCGAGCCGTAGGGCTCGTGTGGGTCCCGGCTCACTGGCAGGCAGCAGGCAAAACCATTGCCGACTACCATGCCTGAGAAATGTCAATCTGGGCCGAGTATGAGCCGTAAGAGCTACCACACCCGGTTACCAGCTTTGGGGACATTACCTGGATGTACCGTGAGGAAAGGTGCAGACTGCCAGAACCGCACCCCGAACGAATAACAGACGATCCTACGTCGAGTGCAGGAGGAGTCGCTTGCGCATCCCGTACTGGTGAACCGCATGTACCCTGCGGAACACGACACGCTCTGTCCGTTTTGCAAAAGAGAGAATGGCACCCTGCCGCACATCTTGGCAGAGTGCACAGAACTTAAGAAGCCCCCTCATTCCCTTCCCCCCAATACCTTCAATCCCCAACCCCTTGAGCGATGGGAGACCTTGTTATCCAGCCCCGCCCTACCAACTCAGCTTGCACTGACGGACAGGGGGCCAGGAGCTGCTGGGTACCTATGGGTCCCCTAACTAGGGAACCGCCCCGCCTGGTACCTGCGTTAGTTGGGCTTAATAAAAGTTGATTCTTCTTCCTACGCAGTTGCTGAAATACTGAAATAGTGTTTATGTGTCATCCTTTCTGTTACGTTTTCACATGGGGCGCTGCGTCGTCATGTATTTTTTTGTTTACTTTGTATAAGGTTCAGATAACACACGCTATATTTTACCACAAGAACACTTCATTCTTCAGGCCACTGTCGCTATCTCTGTGCTGTTGCCTTTGTCATTGTGATCCCAACCTCATTTGCCGTTTCATCGCTATATCGCAGCCACCACCAATATTCTCAAACTTTTGCTGCTGCTTTAGGATTGTGCTAGTCTTACACTATGTTTCCGTGACTAAGACGGGCACAAACAGCGCTGGACCGCCCCGTGTACAGCACACAGCGCTCACCGTCCCGTCCACCGTCCCGTGTCCAGCGCTGTACACGGGACGGTGAACGCTGTTTGCTGGACACGAGATGGTCCAGCACTGTTTTTTCCCGTTTTCATAATGTACCAATCAGCCAAGTTAGGAGCAATACTGCAGTTCATTTCCGTGATTATGCGCACGACACAAATAATTACGCAGAGCTGTGAGAACACGAGGCGTCCCTGGCTAAGTCTATAGTGTTCTCCTTAGACAATGTATTGGCTGGCTATACATCTGATAGGCTTATATGACCACTAAGGCACTTCACTAACTAGTACAGTTAACAAGAAACCGTCTGAATAGAACAGTGCGTAAAAGCACTGCAGCGTGAGACAATCACTCCTTGCAGCCTACTTTTGCAATGAAGCGTATGTTTATCACTCTTCCCGAACGTCCTCAATGAAAGGAGCATTGCGTTTAAAGCCAGCCGTATCATTTTTAGAATCTTTGTCAGTGTGGCATAATTTTTTTGCCTCGGACGAAAGACAAAATCACATGCTACTGCGCCCTGAAAAGCAGTTTTTTTTAATGCCATCAAGGCCATTATAAAGTAAATTCTTAATAATTCCCAGGCAGCTCAGTACAGCCGTGCGCATCTGTTAATAATAGAAACTCCTCTCGTAAGCAATCAATGAATTCGGAGATGTAGCGTGGTTCCATGCTACGGATAAGAAAGCGGTTCAGTAAAACTTGTAGCTGGGCGATTTGGTTCATACTTCAAGGTGAAACTGTTGTGCGTAAAAAACACGACTGGCACAAAGAAGAATGGCTTTTGCGCCTGTCCCTGTTCATTCTTTCTGTGTCCTAGTCGGATTTCTGTGGGTTTTTTTTTTCTTTTTTTGCGCACAATAGTTTTACCTTGAAGGATAAGAACGCTTTCATCGCATATTATGCAAGGAAGCACTTTACGGTTACCTAGAGGCGTCCTTTGATAAAGCATCCATCACTTGGTAAGTGAGAATCAACCATGGAAAAAGTATTCTCTTCATCACGATCCCTATTAGCAGTGCGTGTCCGAGCACTTGACTTTCGTTAATGCCAGTGCCGGCTGCTCTTTCTCCTTTTTTGGCTGAGGCGAAACCGACTGTCTCGACAAATATCACACTACGTCAAGAATCGCTCCTACTGTGACGCTTACTGTTCTGCCTCATTATTAGAACTACAGAAAAAAGAACATCTCTGGCCCCAAATGTCGTTTGTCGCTCTGTATACTGCAAATACCTGAAATCAATAATAATGAAATAAGTAAATGTTTATCAAATGGCAGCCTTGTCGAAAGGGCAAGGAGTTGACAGCGGCAGCAATGTTTAGGATATTGTTTGAAATATTTGGAGCGGGGTTGAAGTCTGCGTGGGCGAAACGTATTAGAAGGCTTGGGAAACTCTTTCCATGACCCCTCCTGCATTAAGGCACGATCCGAGTTACGGATTTTGCGGTGGCTTTGGAGATGTCTCTTAAAAAAAAAAAGCAGTCAGTCAAGTCCGGAAAGGCGCAAGCGTGGATAAGTATTACCACAATGCGGCTCCTGTAAAAAGATTACCACTGAAGTTACAGATGCTGCAGCGGCCGGACGCTTAGCGTGGCCATCCTAAACCACGGTGGACACTTCAGCCTTCCGAAACGCTCGAAAAATCCACTGCTCGCTTTGTACCCTTCCAGACAACGAAAGCTTGTTGTTCGGATGACATGACAGAAGAGAATGCCAAGTTTTTCAGCCTTTTAATGTGGAGAATTCGAGCCACTGTTGGGAACGCAGTGCGCCGGAGACAACAGGAAGAGGTTCATTCTATGCGAGGGCCCCGTGGAAGGTGCAAAATGATAGAAATCGCCGATGGGATACTGCATTACGTAGATACCGGTAGCGACATATTGTGAATTTGGATATTTTTCCAAAACCATCCTGCGTATCACCTCTTTGAAACATATCCGGTGTTTCAATTCGCACTGTACGTGTCACTTGATGACTCCTGCTGAATTGAACGAAGCATTGCAAAGTGCACGACTGATGGCGTGCATGACAAGACAGAGCTGTCTAACAAGGAATGTTCGTGTCATATAAGCTCCCACGTTCAGTGAAGCACGCTATTCAATGTGCACGCACTAAACGCTTGTTCCGATACCTCTACCAAGGGCTGATGCGGCAAGACTTTATTTGCTGGCTCGGAATCTTACACGCCCTTTTAGATGTGAAGCATCTTATGGCGAAGCTTAATCCGGTGGTGTGCGGCGTGACCACCCTTACTGCGCATGCGCAAACCCTTCAAAAGAATAAAAATAAAAAACCTCCTCTCCCCCTCTTCTAGGCATCTCTCCCCGCGGCAACCACACCCTCACTGCGCATGCGCCTTCCTTCCTCTCTCCCCCTCTTACACTCCCCCCTCTCTCCTCTAGGCATCTCTGCCCGCGGCGTCCACACTACCACTGCGCATAAGCGTCCCCCCCCTCTCTTTCTCTCCTCTCCTACGCCCCCTTCTCTCGCCTCGCGACGCCGACGCAGGCAGCGTCTGCTAGCGAGTTTCTTGGTTGAAAAAACCGACTGCTCGCGCTGCACAACCGTTCACTGGCCACCCCGTATATATGGCAATGGGTCTTGACCTCCAAGGTGGTGCCGGTGGGAGATTTCTCCTGTGCGTTGTTGAACAATAAAAATTCGCAGCGTGCGCGTAAAACTAAAAGCGGAGTGCGGGTCTCTGTGTCCAGTCGGAGTCTTCTGTCTCTCATTGCCCATTAGCAGCGATTGGCATGTTCCAGTAGGAAACACTGCTCCATCACTGCCTGCTTTGCCTCCCCAGTTTTCTCTCCTGCGCAACGCTGCGAAGAGCGCCAGCGTCAACGCCGCGGCCAGTGTAAGCGTTAGCGCCCGCTGCTTCACATCTACACATGGTTCCCTTTAGCGGGAGATGGTGTAATGTTTGGTCGTGTGCCAGCTTCCAAAGGTGTCAGCTATGTAAAATTGATCCTTCGCCCAAGCTACAGCTACCATTGCCAATTTCCCGCTCTGATGCGACGCTGTGATGCCGCTCTTTCTCGAGTCAGCGCTGTATTTCACACCCCGGTCACACGGGGCAACTTAAGTGCAGTTTTAAGGGAGTGCACTTCGCCGCTGGCGTCAATCGAACGCTGTCACACGGGAACGCTTAGTGACAATCGCTACAATGCGCACTTGCCGGCGAGTGCGTTCGCCAAACTCACTTCACGGTGACGGACTATCTAAACTGGGTAGCAGTGGCTCGAGAATAAATAAATTATTATCCGATGCCTAGTTCTAGAGAGGCAGCGACCGAGCGAAACCGAGGAGAATGGGGCAGCACCCCCAGGAAGGGGGCGGCGGCCCTCTCGGACCTGCGGAAGTAGCCAGGGAGCAAGACCTCGAGGAGCACAACGCACGCGGCTGACGTAAAGGCCGCGTCGCGATGAAAGCTCGTCCTCCCTGCGTGGAGGGAGCCTAATCGTCTCTGCAGGCGTTCTAAATAAAGTTGTTCTCTCTCTCTCTGCCTAGTTCATAGCATTTTTAAGTGTCGTTTTCGTTATTAGGAATATTATTATGCATTAAAATGTACTATTCAACAAAAGAAAAAAATGGCCGCGTATCTGCGTGCTTCGCTGCAAGTGTCGTCGAAAGGCGATAGTCTTCTGCCGGCCGTACTACTATGTTTTGCCTTGCCTCAGACAGCGCCTCCTCTACGTTGAATCGGCCGCATCTGGCTGGCATTGATGAAATAGAGGAGGCGCTCCTTGAGATATGGACGCCATCTAGCTGTAGCATCGGGAAACATGAGCTTGTGCAGAACCCAGGGCCACTGCCAGGCTTTTTTCGTGCATAGCGTCGCATTTTCAGCGCAGCCTAAGAAACACTAGGGTCTGTAGAATTGCGTATCTATGTACTTTCTATTAAAGAAACACACCACCTAATACTAGCGTATTGATGTTGCGCCTCAGATATGCGTAACATTTGCTTTTTTGATCGACTATGTTGACAAGTATGAATGCAGCCGCTTGTGCGAGATGGCTGGGCGTTTAGCAAGTGGTTAAACTTTGGCCGGGTGGCTGAATCAAGGGACAGACAGACACAGACAGACAGACCAAAGTTTCTGCGTTGAAGTGTCCCAAGAAAGACTATCGTCTTTAAAACTACACTGCTATTCTCGTTCTCAGGCAGTTCACAGTAGAAATGGGCAAAGCGGTTCACTTCAGTGAGCGGTTCCGAACGGCTCCGTTCACTTAAGTGAACCGGCTCAGTTGAACGGATCAGCGGTTCACTTAAATCCATGGGAGAAGGTCGCTCGGCGTTTGAACTGAGAGCGCTTGATGGCGTCGTTTCGAGGGGGGAGAGGAGGCGCTTCGCGGCGTCTTTTGATGCTTCTTTTTTCCTTGTCTGCTCTGCGCTCAGTCGCGACAAACCGGCGCCTGTATTTCACGCCGCCGTTTGAAACCGCCGACGCGCGCTTACTTTGAGCGCTCGTTCGTGACCTATAGCTCAATCACATTTAGCCTGTTCTTAAAAAAATGCTGGGAATCCTGTATAAAAGCTCGTGTTTTTGGGCTGAAATATTGCCTTAGGACACATATTGATACCTCTGACACACGTGCCAAAATAAAGCACCTTGCAGGTGCTTTATTTGCTAAGGTGGACACTTGCTAGGATCGAAGACTGGACTAGTTCGCGTTACAACACTTACGTGCTTCGATCGCTGTCTATCCGCGATGCGCAGCGCCTATGGGGGGCGCCGCTGAAAGCCGCGTAGCGGCGGCCGTCGGAACCGCAAGCGGGCCGTGTAGCAGACGCCTCCTTTCACTGCAAGCAAGCATGACGGAAGTGGGCGCGTGCGATTTGCCGCTTTTGCGCGTCTCAAATAATTACTTTTGCGGCGATAGTGTGCGCAAAGGAGGCCGCACTTTATAATAGTGAACCAACGCGTGAACCAACGTTTTTTCTCGACACAGTAGCTTCGTTTACATGCCATGTGTTTATATAGTAGATTTTTGAGGAGCGCTGTCGCACCGGCGCATGGATTTCACGGGTGTGGCCAAAAGGTCAGCGTTGGTAAAACTTTGAAACCAGCACGATAAACTTGTGAACAAATATCTCGGCAGCTTGCGCTAGTGGCGCAAGGGTTTCCTATTAGCAATGTTATAACCGGCAAGGTGGTCTGCAAGGGACGCTCATCGGCATGCCTTCCAAACGCAGTCCGCGTCCAGCCGGAACGCAAGAGGTGTTCTTGTGCG
>JALIZH010013624.1:0-64079 GCA_030522465.1 Rhipicephalus appendiculatus
CCTAGTATTCTCTCGTTGTACTTGCCACTGAAGCACTGGGTTAACCCCGAGGGTTTATTTTAAAACGTTTCTCAATTACTTCCTCTTCCCTAATCCCCCAATGTAGGGTAGCCAACCTGAAGTCTTTCTGGTTAACCTCCCTGCCTTCTCCCTTTCTGTTGCTTCGTGCCTTCTCAATTATTTGTTACGAGTGTCTAGAAATGTTAATTGGTGTTTGCCGACCGTCTGGTCCATTTTTCATTTTTAGTGGACCAGCGTTCAGTAGCGGGATTTCCCCAATATCTGCAGCACATATCCGCTCATGATGATGATAGTTTTTTGCACACACCAGTTTTTCACGGCCAGCCTAAACAGCTTCGCTGTTAATACACGAACGCAATGCGATTACAAGCAATCGAATGCACGTAATCTGTCCTGTACATTGACACAAGAAACGTTTCAAACGAAATTTATTATTTATTGACGCATTAGTTGCAAAACACTACGCTCAGTGTCATCCTCAAGATTACCCTTGTGCGCATCGCGTTCTAATTAATGCTCAGTAAACCACTACAGGTGTTCTTATCTAACATTTCCAAGAAAAAAAAATAACGCCTCGTAATTTAATAAATCGCAATCGCAAGAAGCGTTCTTTCCTAAGAATAAAACGAAATTGTGATTCCTCTACTTATCTCCGCGCCTAAGGAATGTCTTTAATTGTAACGCCTGCCCTGAAGGGGAAGTGTAAGGTCGTTTCGACCCTTCGCGTGATCCGTTAGACGCTACCCAGCTTCACTGCCTTCGCAGTGTAGGACGTTGGGGGGCGCAGGAGTTCACGTTGCAGCGTCGACGGCACCGACGAATTGTCGACGCGGCTAGAGTGTACTAGAATATTCTAGATTCTAGAGCACTCTAACATGGCAGGCCATCTTCATCCATATCGGCAGGTGCCTGTTAATGTGCACTGAGCAGTTGGACGGTGCCATCTCGGCGAGGCGCACTCTCATTGGTCCGATGAACTGTGGCTCGAGGTAGCTGTCAAGCGCATACTGAAATAGAGAATGGGCGACGCTGGTCAATGCATTTTTTTTATTTAAAAATGCGACAGGCTCGAGATAATTCTACCATGCGTATACTTGATATGTTTCATCGTGCCCACGTTTGATCGACTAAAACTGTAGCCTACTCGTATGTTATTCCTCGGCATGAGCCACGCCTTCAGACATTGTAACCTTCCAAAATGTACAGTGCTCAGTGTTTGAAACGCAGTAGTCGGTGCACGTTGCTGCTGGCGGTAAGGGTGACGGCGATAGCGTTCGTGACGCATGGTGACTGCATCCGGTAAACACTTGTTCAATCTGTGTCTCTGGGGAGACGCAGCTGAGCTGCCGAAGAGAACGGACGCGTTTCGACAGCTCCGTGAATATCGGCTGACAGCACCGGCTCGCGCGATCATCGCCACACCGGCGTTCCTGCATAGGGAACCCAAGCTCAAAGTTTGCGCAGCGCCGCCCGCTGCCCTAGCGGAGAGAGGGGAAATCTCCGGTCGCTCGGACGGGTCGCTCTTGCTTGCTTTTCCCATTGCGCGCGCGGAAACGTGTTCCGTGGGGCTTTTATCTAGCATTTTTCACGCTATGGGCGCCGCTCCTTCGTCATCCTGGAAGAAGGCACGCACTCCTGCCGCATTGTGAGCCGAAAACGGCGCGTCAATTTCAACGGTTTCCAATGCAAACATTGAGAGGAAAGCAAATGGCGTCAGGAGTGCATTATGGCAGTTCGGCGCACTAAGCGATGCTTTCAAGGACTCGTTACATTGAAGAACTTTTTGTCATACACAGTATTACTAACTATTAACGGGGAGAAACGCGATGGCCGGGTTCATTTGAAAGGCAAGTACTTTTGTGAACCGAAGCTACAGCAAATAGACAACTGCTGTGTATTTCGAGATTGTGAGCTGGCTTTCCGAGTCAACGATTTGTAATGTGACAGCAGCGGAGTATGTAAGCTTAATACATCACAGTTTAAATACCACATCCCGTGAGCACTAACAGTGTTTTATTCAGCTGACGGCGGTACATTTCCCGTCGCCGCTCAATGTAAACAGATTTAAGCTGCGTGTTTGCACACATCGTTTATTTTGGCCTTGCATGCAACACGCGGTGATTACTTAGCAGGCTGAGGTATTGCTCTGCTAGGATCGAGTTCGTGGGATCGATTCCCGCATACGGCAGCTGCATTTCAATGGGAGCGAGATGCAGTAACACCGGCGTACTTAGATTTAGGTGCACGTTAAAAAACCCAGGTGGCCAAAATTAATCCGAAGTCTACCACCACGGTGTGCCTCATAATCATATCGTAGTTTCGGCACGTAAAATATTGTGCTGGAAAAAAAAAAACAAGGCTGCAGTAAAATGTTCGATGGTTTCGCGAAATCAGACGCGGTTATCAGGGGCAAATCTCGGCGTAACCATAAACATGCCTGATCCCAGTGGATATTGTATGGTATGACGATGACCAAGTGAGCTGTCAAAACAACCGAAACGACAGTTCGAATCAGCGAACATGATGCGTGATCAGGCGTGGATATTATCCGAAATTAAACACGCCGCTGCAGGAAACATGCACGGTCGAAGTACGCATACCAGATTTTTTTTTTTTGCGCGCGCGCATCATTATGCTGTCAAAGGGAGCTGTAAAAAATCCCAAGTGGCATTAAACTTACGATACGACGTTGTTATCACCCGATGCAAACCCCTGCAAAAGTGGAAACTGAACAGTGCGTATTGCAATGCTGCCCGCGAGTCAACAGGGCAGACTTACATTTATGGTCTTCACACTGAGCCCATAATAAATCTGATCCGTGCGACAAACTTGGCATCCAAGAAATCGAAAGCCGAGCGCTACACAAACGCACGCGAAAGTATGGTGGTTGTCTGCTGACAGCAGACATGATTGCCACAATGATTGTGCGTTTTACCGGTAACATAAATAGAGAATTCGCGCAGTCACCTCACTAATTATTCATAGAAATGTGTCCCTTCACCATCGACACGCTCGTAGCGCTCGCTAAACAGCATCGCCTTGACGACCTGCTAGGTTTCGCAAAAGTTGTCGATCAATCGCCCCCCTCTGGTGAGATTGACACCGTAAAAATCGTTTTTTCCATCTCTGACATCTTTCTAAACCTTCGGAGCAAGCGACGCGTGAGGCTGCACGTGCAAGGCGAGCAGACGAAAGAGCGTGCAGGGCGCGTGAACGTGCCGACAAAGCGCAGTCGAAAGCCGAGAGCGAGGGTACGAGCGACCGGTTTTTGCAAGAAAGGCGGCGAAACGCGTGCGCCGCAGCGCCCCCTGGCCGAGCTTGGGAAGCCTATTGTCTGCACCCTGGCTGAACGTTACCACGACTAGCTGTCTGGCCCCACCGGCAAAGGATAGACCTGCCGGACACCCTGGACGAGGCCGTGGGGTCGCCCCCTGGCTCTCTCCTCCCGGACACCATCGACTACCTGGACTAACCACCGTTGGTGCCGTTCGCTTCAACGTTGTGCGTGGGACCGTGGCCTCCGAGATTAGCCTAACGGCGCGCCGCCGGCTAATCTCGGGGGCCATGGTGGGACGCTCGCCAAGACAGCACCGGCGTCTCGCCGGTTGCATCGGGCGGCGGCAACGCGCCCGCGTTCTTCTTATGAATCAGTATTGACGCCTGCAGCGGAGCCTATGATGCAGCCATCACAACCAGCCTCCACTCCGAAACGCAGTGCGAAACGCATGGCTGATTCACAAATGGATGCAGAGGGTTTGCCTGCTTCTGAAACACCGGCCAGCAAGCGGGAATGCCCCTCTCCAGCAGCTTCTGCATTGCCCGGTTCCGACTCTAAGTACAAGGTCGTGGTAAAACCACGTGAGTGCTTCGACGTATCAAAATTATCAAATCGCCTCCTTCAGTCAGCCTTTGGCGCCCGCCTAAAAACCATTGCGTTTCAAGGTTTCTCTATTCATCATGCCACCAACAGCATATCTGTATGGGTGCGTTCGCTAACGGATGTCGACCGCATCACCCAACTGCGAACTCTGCCAGCCACAGCTGATTCTACCGTGCAAGTGCAAGCGTACTTGAGTTCCGGCTCGGACTTGCTTCGGTATGTGGTCTCTGGTGTTGACCCAGGGGAGTCGCGGAAGAGTCTTGTCGATGCTTTGACCTGCTCCACACACAAGATCGTAACAGCTCGTTATATGGGCCGCGGACGCACGTGCCTCGTCACTCTCCAGGGTCCTTGAACGCCACCGAGCCGCATTACGTACTATGGATGCATCCTACAGTTTCACGTGTACAAGCCCGGTGTGGTACACTGCTACCGGTGTTTTCGTACCAGTCATATGCGAGCTTCTTGTCCACAATCCACAGACGCTTCCATGGAGTTCGGCCTAGACGCCCACATAAAGATGCCGGCTCTGCCAAACGGACGATCATGATATAACGTCTAAAGGCTGTCCAGTTAAACAGAACGCTATCAAAGCCCACCACCAACGCAGGCGCCGCCAGCGTTCAGTGAGTGACACAAGAAGAAAGGGATGCTGACATTCCGACGAGCAATAGGTTTGAACTGTTGTCCCCCCTCCGAAGAGGACACAACAGCATTGGTACAACCTGACAATGCTTACTATGATCGCCCTGCGTACAGCGACGCAACGAAGGAATAATTCACAAGTTCTAGTAAAACATTAGGCGATTCCTGAAGTAATGCTTTTAACATAGAATTCGTTATTCCATCTGGTCCTGGAGCTGTCCTCGGTAAGCATAGTACCGTGTGACTCAATTCAGATAAAGAAATTTCTGGAAATCCTTGCGAATGTACCAACATGCTGCGAAAAAGTCGAAAGATTAGTTGTGAAGCGACGTTCTAAACCTTGTGCTATCTCTTCTAGCGAGGCGTTCGTTTCTTGCGGCGTCAAGACACACGATTCTAATGTTAAAGGCGTTGGCAGTACCTTTCTTGTACAGAGATATGCGAATAAAGCCTGCCTATTTTTTCATTTGGAAAGATAATAGTAATGTCTGCTGTCGTATTCTTCTTTCGCGCGGTTAACAGTACGCTTAAATACGCCAGCAAGAAACTGATAGTCTTTCCAATTTGTTTGGCATTGATTACGGCGAAGCTTTTTCCAAGCGGCTTTTCGTCTTCTGTAATCGCGCGTACACTCATCATTCCGCCAAGGAGAGGAGGATCGTTTACTCGATGGAACAGCGAATTCAGAATTTTTCCGAGATCCCTCTAGTATTGAGCCTATCTTAAATGCAATTTCCTTACGACTGGCATTTTGAAGTTTAGAAATCGGCAGAACGCAGACAGGTTTGAGATTTGCTGTGGTTGACATATATGCGTGTTGGCCGATCTAAGTTATCATTGGACAAGTAATATCAAAAAAGTACAGGAAGGTCGTCGCTGTTAGCTGCAGAGTCAACCACAGCCCATCACAAAATATTGATCGCATTGTAGCAAAACGTTAAATCTAATATTGAGCGAATCTGACCTCGGACAAATGTTACGTGCCCTTTATTCATACACGAAAGGTTGTGTTGTGGTTAATGGTCCATTCCCACAGTCGCCTACCACTAGAATCTGTCCTTAGCCCCCCAAGACAAATGATGTGAGTTAAAATCTCCTGTGAGTACAATTTACTTTCTACAGGCTGCTAAAACGCTGTCAAGGTGGTTCGTACTTTGCACACCGGAGGGGGAATAACAATTTATAATTGAAAAAGGGTGGTATCCGGGGAGACACAAATCGAATGCTATAATTTCACACTCCGAATCTATCATTCCGAAAGAAATTTTTGCCCTGTGACATACTTTACTTGATACAAGGATGATTAAACCACCACCCCGTGTTTGGCGATCTAATCGAAAAGAAGGAAAACCTGCCAGATAGAAATTTTTGTCATGTGTAAACCAAGTTTCCTGGAGAATTATAATATCAAGGTTAAATTGATTGCAAAAGTAATGTAAATCGGTTGAGCCTGAGAATATAGATCGGCAGTTCCACTGAAGTACCCTCAGTTGACCAATGGTGCTGAGCGCACCGCAGAGGCGCCTGCCGCGTCCTTTATGGTATCTTTACGCGAAATCGATGATTCATTCCTTTTAGTTTTGGACTTGAGATCAGCAGAAATAGGAGATCTGGTACGTTTATGAGCTCGCAGATCGATTTCCATATCCGTTGCATCACTAGTGCTTGGCTGAGGCTTATGACAGTCCAAGTGCACCTGTGATACTGACTGCTTAGCCTTGTCTACAGCTGCAGAAAGTTCGTCCAACACTACATTATGTAGCTGAGTGGTGTCGCTGGTAAGGCTGATACTAGAGGTTTTGTATTAGCCTGTACTCCTTGCGTCATCTGATTTGACATAATTTGCACCAAACAGTCAGATAGGTTGGATATGAGTTTATCCATAGCCTTAGCCACGGCCTTTTCCACAGCAGTTTCAATTGCCTGCGTTAGATTTGAATCTGTACTGGAAGTGTGGCTCGCTGTAATGCCAGAATATCCGAAAGCCTTGTCTCTAACCATGTCCAATGGCTTCCCTTCGCGAACAGCGGCGGCGGTCAATAATCTCTAGTATTTGAACTTCCTGGGAACGAGCAGAAGAGTCAGAGTTGTCTGCGCAGTGACTCCCTCCACAGAGACAACACTTTTCTGCTGCTGCAGTGCACTCGCTTGAGGAATGGCTCTCTCCGCAGGCGCGGCAACGAAGGTTCGATTTACATCCTCCCGCACTGTGGCCGAATCTCCAGCAGTTTTTACACTGAATCGGACGAGACGCGACGGGCTCTACGCGAAAGATCAATGGCCATAACTTTATTTCTGACGGGCATGTTGTTCCCACTAATGTCGCGATGACCGATTCGGTTGATATCCTCTCGTTGTTAACAAGGCGATTACGTCGGTATATGGATATAACTCCTGCTACAGAGAGCCTGTCGAGGGTTTCGGCTGGACTTAACTTGGAGTCGACGCCGCCTACAAGGCCTTTGGTACACGCAGGGTGAGGCGGAACGAAAGCACTCACCGGGGTTGAAGCAAACGAAGTACATTTGAGCAGATCCTGCACACAGGTCTGGTCCGGTGACCTACACAAGATACCTCCTCGTCCGAATGGGCGCACATCTGTGATTGTCTGGAAATGGTTCGATGTGGCTTTAAGTTCTTTTAGGGGCGAAGCTCCTTAGGGTGTGGGTCTGTCCCTCCTCTGTAGTATGTAGTAGTAGTAGTACGTAGCCACGTATAGTGGGATGTATCCACTCCACGTGATAAAGATGACGATGACGCCTGATGACCATGAAGAATAAGCGCGTTCCAGTATAGTGGAATGTACCCACTACACGTGATAACGATGACGATTACGCTGATGACCATGAAGTATAAGCGCGTTCCAGACCACACATTCTCTTTCTGCCATGGATGAAAACGATCGTGAACGCGCTCTCACCCTCGAAAGGCAAAACGGCAACGCCGACAACAAACGTTCCCCTGAGCTTAACGTCATATATGAGGACCCCCCGCGTTTGTGTGTCAGGTCTTTGTATGATGATCGAGTGGGCAAAATTTACGGAGATTGACGATTTACCAGATTACCTCCGGAGCTTCGCCCACTCATCATCATTCACTTCGTGGATATGGCGTGATTTTTTTGGACCACCTGAGGGTTCGTGAGCCGGATGAAGCATCCATTAGTAGGGACCAGTGCGACGGGAATGCTGTTGACACCACTGCGGAAAAATGAGTCTAGCGGCAATTCATTAGGCGGCAGGGAAGCTGACCAGGCGGATCGCACCTGGCCAGGAGAACTGGTCGAGATAAGCACCAAAGACTGGGGCAAATACAAAAACAGATAAACAACTAGATGCTCGAAACCGAAGACTGAAAAGCTGAAACCACTCAATACTCAGCCAACAACACCACAGCAGGCAGCAGGCATAGTTGCCACCCTTGTCTTCTTCGTATCCTGCCCCGACTGCCTACTTCAACCACTTAGTGCATACTTAATTGCTATGCACCCACTGCGTGCTGTTAAGGGAATGCGCGCAGTAAGGTGTGTGCCGTTTGTAATGGGTGGCCGGCTTTAAACTACGAAATCGTTATGATAGTCACATATTCTGACGCCCGATGGCAATGTACGCTTGTACCACACAATATTCCTGGGATATTACATGTTATATTGCGGCGCCTATATAAAGGACGCTTGCGTTTGCGAAGCATGAAGGTTATTTTACTGCATTTCCAAGCAGAGGAAGTTATTTTCACTGTAGTTCCAAGCAGAGGCATGGCAGTGTGGTAGAAGACCTGCTTGGCACGCAGACGGCCCGGGTTCGATCCTCACTCGTACCCGGAAATTTTTATTATTTATTTTATTTACATCTTTCTAGATTTTTTCGGTCACGGACAAGATGATGATTTTTCGCTCACAACCAACGACGCCGACAGCGACGCCGGAATTTCAGCGAAACGAGCTCTTTAACGCTCTCGCGTTAATAATGTTTATTCAACTCAACTCAAATGATTAGAAACTACGTAGGCCAGACTAGAAGCCGTCAAATTCTATGATATCATGGCGATTGGTGCGGTAACTTCAATATGGCGTCGCCGCCCGCGCTTTTTTTTTTTTTGCTCGTTCTCTCGTTTACCAAGCGTCTTTTCGCGGCAAGCGTGGCGATTACGAAAGAGTAAGTTGCCAATACCAGAGTGATCCCTTTTTTCTTTACTGTCCCTTTAAATAGTCACCGCTCGATGTCATAGCAAGAGACTTCAAGAATATTGGTAGGGAAATGTTACCGATGATTAAAATACTCCTTCACGCAAAATTTCAGCGTACCTGCACGCGAGCTTCTATTTCGGTGTTTCCTTAGCGGCGGCTGTAACGAGCTTCGGCCACGACAGCACGAATGCCTCTGTTTCGGCGGCGAAAATTGAAGCACTAAGTAAGGCGCCATCTTGTAGTCTTGTGCGGAACTCTACTTTCTTCCTCACCCTTTGGCCATTTTGCGCGCTCCGCATTCGCTTTCATCTTTGAGTTTGTTCGTTCTCTCGGTTACCTCGGACGAGGCGACCCGATGCTCAACGAGATGGTAGTATAGGTGTTCTGTGGCTCAACGCAGAAATGGGCGCTTTAGAGCTTCGCTCTAAACACAGGGATTAATCTGATAGATTAGGAATCATTGCAGGCGTAGCCACCAGCGCAATATGGACTTTTCTTCATAAACGAAAGGTAGGAAGCGAAGATGCTGGTTTCTGCCCTGTTTCGAAGAGAATGCTAATTATAGTCACCATCGCCATCCGTGCGCGAAAGAGCAGTGTGGCTGCCGTGCACGCCTGACGTGTTGCATCGCTTTCGTACCACGTGCGTTAGCGCTTACATTGATCGTTTGCCTGCATCTTGTTTAGTTCTGCTGGTCGTTAAAGCTTCGAATCTATTCGCAACTCCATAAAACGCTCCGTGTGCTGGCAACACTGGTCGAAAAAACAAAGATGGCTACGCTTAACAGGGTCAACGCGGCACTTTCGCTTGGCGCTGTGCTGAAGTTTCTTGACTATGGCATCGGATCGCGTTGCTTCGTCGAAGGCGAAAGTGTGCTGGCCGTTGACCACCTCATTTCGTTGGCACAAAGGATTTCATTGGCGAAACATCGGAAACAGTTGCGCTGTGCGTGCAGACATCGAGCCTGTTCGGCGAACCGAATCAGATTTGCTTCAAGTTGAAGAACCTGTCCAGCGAGCCCGAAGTTGAAGAAGGCAGCTGCTCATGTGTAGCGGGCCTCTTCGAAAGATGCAAGTACTTGTGCGCTGCGTTGCTGCACTGCTACAGGTAAGGCCTTCACAGTTTTCGAGGTAACTCTGCGCTGTGACTCGTGTTGCCGATTGCATGTATTGATTTCCGTTGTCCCGTCAAAAGCTGTATACGCATGGCGTTCACTTGATTACAGAACGGAGCTATGCCTGGGTCATGGTATCTTGAGATAAGGCAAATCGTAGTTTCGCTTGTAATAGGAGTGCTCCTTTCTTTTCGTTCGCCGATATATGTTATTAGGTTTCTAATAAATAAGGTCGTGTGCTTCCGAACACTCGCTTGTTCGTGTTGGCAGTATTTGATATTCGAAGCAGATACATACACGCACACTGCGCACGCACGAACTTAAGTACAGGGTGGTTGAACCCAACCCCACCCCCCAAAAATGCCAGCCGTACGACCCTGATGAACATAGGCGTGCGCAGGGTTACCGTTCAGGGGGGGGGGGGCGAAGGTTCGTCGCAGCGCCCCCCCTTCCCTATTAAGTCAATGTATGGGGCAGACTTTGCGCCCCCCCCCCTCTTAGGTTCTTCGGTGACTAGGGGGGGGCGGCCGCCCCCTCTGCCCCCCCTCGTGCGCACGCCTATGCTGATGAAAGTATTACTAAATTTAAGGGACTCATAATTAATCAAAGTAAATTAATTTTTAATTAATCACGTTAGGTTTCCTGAAATTAGCGATCGTTTATTCAGTGGAATGGTGATAAATGCATCACTCGTAAACAAGCCTGTTCCAACATAACACGCAGCGGTCATATTTTTCCCAGGATGTCGGGTTATCCGAACGTTTTGCGGCTTTATATAATCGTTTCTTTTTGTTACGAATCTGTCGAAGATGTTTCGTGAACCATGGATTGTTTTTATCGGCTGTTATTTTGATAAGAGGCACGTGTTGGTCGACCAATGCGCACAACTTCTCTTTGAACCTTATCCAGTTATCTTCAATGGGCCTTGAGTAAAATGACGGAAAAAAGTGAGCGGCTAAAGAAGGAGTCAAGTTCTTTGTTAATTTCGGCATAGTTTCCCTTGTTATAATCGCGTATCGTTTTTGTTTCGACTCCCGCGAATTAAAAAGAAACTTTTATGGTTGTTTGGAGTAGGTTGTGGTCACTGAAACCGTCTAGATGTGTAATCTGCCCTGTAGTCTCTGGCGCGTTCGTAAGAATCAGGTCTAACAGATTATTGCCACGAGTCGGTAGATGAACAACCTGGGATAAGTTAAAGTCTACAGTTAGATTAACAAATTCTGTTGAGAGGCGACATGATGAGGACAGCTGGGGCCAATCAATTAGAGGAAAATTGAAGTCACCAAGGATTTAGTGGAACACAGCTGTGTTGCTTTAACGATGCTAGACCGGAGTTCATGAGAGAAGCAGTTTGTGGAGTCAGGGGGGCGATAGCAAATTCCAAACAGAACCTTTGTGGTGGAACTGAGACACACGGCCCACACAACCTCTAGCTCAGAATTTGTGTTGATAACATGGGAAGTGATCGTTTTTTTTTATTGCGAGAAGGACACCACCGCCTCTTTTTTTGTTGCGGTCACAGCGATATATATTATGGGTGTCCGCTAAAGAAGCGATTTCACTGTCGGAAATATCAGGGTGCAGCCATGTCTCCGTCAGCGCAAGAACGTCACAATCGCAGTCATCAAGATAGGAAGCAAGGTGGTCACGTTTTGACATTACACTTCGAATATTTGTGAATGATAATGAAAATGATGGAGCAACGCGATGCGCTGGAGACGTCCCGCTACCTAGCTATCTGTTGAGTTCAACCACTGCCGCAGATGTGATATCGTAAGCGTACGTTTTGTCGCCAATGCGCAGCCGGTCCACTGATAATTTGAAGGGTTTTTTGTGTGTCTTTGCATGTTCGATCAATTTTTGCCGCGCTTGCCTTGTGGCCAAAGAAAAATCTTCTCTGATGTAGAAATCAGAGCCTTTCAGTTTTCTAGCATTGGCAAGGATTCGCTCTTTGTCCTTATAGTAAGTCAGTTTAGTGATAACAGGTCTTCGTTTTGTATCTGAAAACTTTCCTAATCTGTGAGCTCTGTCGAACTTTATACTGCCTGTAGCAATATCGAGTTTCTCGGAGCAGAATGTCATTATTTTCTTTTCCGTAGCAGTCCAGTCTTCCTTAGCGTCATCTTCGATGCCAAAGAACAGAAGATTTGAACGACGCATTCTATTTTCGGTGTCATTGCATTTGGACGCGATCTTTTCCATCCGCTCAGAAAGGGTGCGCAATGAGTTAGGTCCGGTATTCGAATCATCCGAGGGATTTTTCGCCTCAATTGCAAGAATTTTTGCATTTAGCAGTTTGACTCTGCCGTCAGCCTCCGACTGTTTATCTTTGGCTAATTTCAGATCGGCACGTAGAGACTCGTTCATCTGTTTAAGCTCACGCACCATATCTGAGGCGGACGCACGATCACGATGTACACATTTTAGATCAGCAAGTAGAGCGGCCTGTCCTTCCTCAAGTTTGCATATTCTTTCCATGTTAGCAGCTTGTGCTTGCTCTAGCCGGCGTATTGTGTCTAATGCGGTGGCAAGGGAATCTGCCTCCGCCTTAGTCATTGGGCCAGGGTTTAATTCTACGTTCCCCGACATAACAAGCAACAGTTCAAATAAGGCAGAGCACATGTTACTGAAAAAAACTAAGGAGCATCTAAAAACATTACGGATGTCAACTGGGCACGACACCTTGAGCAAGCAGTAGTTACTAGTCTTGAAAGACACAGCACCATTCAAGTAACTAACCTGCAAAAGCAGTGGGCGTAAGTTTGCCATCCTTGCAGCGGTGTCGTGCCCGAAGTGGATTGTGGTCGGCCAGCTTTTATAACCCGCGCCCGCGCTAGCGGTGACGAGTGAAGCAGTCGTAGATCCATGTTGCCAGATCCCTGGGCTGATTGTGTCCAGAGTTGGCATCGGGAATTCAGGTGCTGACCTAGTCAAATAGTCGTTGCTTGTTTGGCAGGAATCCCATGCTCCGGCGCAGAAGAACCAAGTTATGGTAACCTGCAAAAGCAGTGGGCGTAAGTTTGCCATCCTTGCAGTGGTGTCGTGCCCCTTTCTATAGTCGTGGAAACTAACTCAGTGAAATTTCGGCAGTCGCTTAACGCGCATATCACCAGCAGACCATGTTCTGCCCAACTTATATGTAATGATTAGTGTTTTCAGGGTTCATTCATTTGCTTGCGCAGTTACTTGTGCGATGGCTTTCATGTTGTAGTCCTCCACCCCCCCACCCCCCTTTTTTTGTTTTTTTTTCCCCTTATCCCATGGTATTCATTGTATTCACTTGTATTTATTATGTATTTTATGCACTATGTATTTTATTATGCACTATATTATACTATGTAAATACTTTTCGATGTAACATTTTGTGCCTGGTTCTTGTATCATTCACCTCTTATAGCATTTTTATTGTACTACTCTGTTACACATGCTGTTTCTTGTATATCCTTTTTGCCTAATTCATGAAAATTGGTTTATACTTTTGGTGTATTATATTTCTGTCACGCCCCCCCCTTACTCAATGCCCATGTGGCCATGTAAGGTACTTTCAAATAAATAAACAAATAAATAAGTTGCGCTGCACTGTGTCGGAAAAGAATCAAGCGATGCGCCAGCAAGTCGTACGCTCCAAAGACTGGAACAATCGCTTTTTGCAGTTCCTCTTAAATTTCTTGCGAGCTGACGAGCCTAAACTGTTAGCGCGCCGCGTTTAATGAGAACACAGCACCGTCTGTACACACCGCAGAGCTAAACGCAGACATAAACACCGTACGTTTGCCCATAATAAATATATTTCAGGTTTCACTACTACAGTTCACGCGGAAGAAACGTACGTCAGTTATAGGGGCGTAGCGAGAGAGAGAGAGATAAAACTTTATTCGACAAAGGGATTCAGGCACGTACAGGCGCGCTCAATATGACCTGCTGAGCCGATTGCGGTCCTCTGTGACACCAAGGCGGCACTAGACGCTGGCCAACCATCGCCGCGCCGGGCTCACAGGGAACCTCATGGCAACCAAGTTCCGGGCCCTTGCGGCATCCGGGGCGTCCGTCTCCTTCCACTGGCTGCCCTCTCACGTGGGCATAGCTGGCAATGAGGAAGCGGACACACTGGCCAAGACAGCACACCAGCCAGGCACCCCCCATCACCCAGGCCGTCGCAGCCAGGGACTACATCCCCCTATGCGCTCCGTCCTGGCTGTCGTCTCTACCTTGTCCGTTGTTTTTTGCGCTAATTAGTTATGTCTGCAGGGACTACTCGCAGGCCCGCCTCAAGAAGCTCCTCGTCACAGTGCACCCGGACCGGAGGGTGGCCAACGGGCGGGGACCAAAGCTTCTCCCAGAGACGGGCCTCACCAGGAGGGAACGAGCCTCCCTGCTGCGACTGCGGACCGGCTGCGTGTGGACCGCAGCCCGCCGCCACCTGAAGGGTCGCTGCGCCTCCCCAGCCTGCAGCCGCTGCGGCGACCCCGAGACCCTCGAGCACCTCCTTTGTGCCTGCCCCGGATTGGCACAGGAACGCTCGAGGGTCACCACGGCCTACCGGAGACTGGGCCTTCCTGCCACCACCCCGGAGCACCTGCTCTTCCCATCTCGCCCCCCATCTGCCAGCGCTGCGGAGCCTGGCGGAGTTCCTGGACGAGACGGGAATCGCGGCCTACCGCTGAGACCGGGAACCTTGCCACCCCTATCCTTGCTGCCGGCCTGCTGCTGTTCGTGCTGGCGACCTCTGCGCCACTACACCTCTAACCTTTTCTCTTCTATCCACTGTCATCCCATCCCCCCTATCCCGCAGGCGCTGTGCCGTGCTCCCGACCGGGCTGCAGAAATTAGGCGCCTTTTCTTCTTCGAACCACAACCACCACCAATATGACTTGCAACACGGGAGCGCGTGGCCTCGCGGTTTCAAATGTTGCGCATGGCTTGAACTTGTTTTTATTTCAACAAGTAAATATTATTTTCTGATTTGGGATCATACCCAAGGGAGAGAAACACCTTTAGTAACGGAAATAAAGGCTAGTGGAAGCCACGCGCAATCTTTGAACTCGTGAGGCCACGCGCTCCCGTGTTGAAGTCATATTGAGCGCGACAGCACGTCCCATGGACCCCGCACGACCCCGCAGAATTTTTTTTTCGGCGGTACACCCATCCTTTATGTATATATCACACGTGCATTTGTGCGCGTGTATATAAACACATGCGAAATCAAAAATTTTCGGGGGGGGAAGGATTACAGCAGCTTAATTTGAGAACGGGTAGCACAATGACTTGCACAGAAAACAAGCATACGCGAAATATACACTCACACACATAACGCAACAAATTTCCTAAAGCGCTTAATTGCTTATATAAACGAAACTATACTCCTCTCATTGAGAAGCCTGAGTATTGAGAAGAATGCACACACGCTAAATAATGGTTTACTCATTGGGGAGAATGAAGTCGTCGCGAGCGAAGTGATTAGAACACACCACCATGGTGTCCGTCACCTTCTTTCCAATGCGTAAGTTTCTGCTCTACACCGTTTTCCGTCGCGCGTCGTCTGCTGCATCCTTCGCGAAGTGAACGATACGTTGCCTCCTTTCCACCGTGATGCCACGCATTGCGGCACTCAGCATGGTCTCTGGACATCGCTTTCTTCTTTTGCGGGCTCGCGCGTGCGGCATGGCGAAAATAAAGGAACTATGCGGCCGCTTCTCAACGCGCACAACGTGATAACTGCGGTATCGACGTGGGCGCCTAAGACGCCACGTCGAAGGAACGCCGGGTGCACTGCGGGTGTCGTTTGGCCGACAACTGCAGTTTCGGCACCGCAGCAGATACGATGCTCCACGACCCGATTCTACACGGCCTGCGCGACCCTAACCTGCTTCGGACTTTCATCCAGATGGGAGACGCTTTCACTATACAGCCAGCGTTGCAACACGCCAGGGAAGAGGAGCGCGTCAACCGCGCGTTGCAGCAGCTGACTGCTCTGCAAGTGGACTCTGCTACGCGACGCGAGCATGGACGCTGCAGCGGTCGCCCTCCTCGACCTATACTGCAACAACGTGCTTCCACCACTATACTGCGCCGTCAGCCCCGCCGAGTGTCTGCTACCGCTGCGGGTCGCCTCAGCACTGGGCGAATTTTCCGGGCTGTCCTGCGCGATGCCGTACCTGCAACAGCTGTGACAAACAAGGACACTTCAGCGAGATGTGCCGCTCAGTGGGAACCTCGGTGGCGGTTCCGGACGGTGATGTAGGTCAAGAGTGTGCTGCCACGCGCACAGTCACAGTTTTCGATGGGACAAGGATTACATGCTCTGCTGCGGAAAACATGCCAGTTCCTCCGGGTCATACTTCAACTTCCCGTACTACGACGATCCCTGCTCAGACTGAGCTCGTATGTGCTTACTTCCCATGCTGCACCTGTTCGTGTCCCAGCTGCCCGTGCTCCTGATGTACCTGCTCCTGCCGCGTTACCTGCAGATGGGCATACTCTGGCTGTGATTTCTTTGACTGGGATTGCTTCTGTTGCTACAATGGCTGTTCCGACGGGGTCTGCTGCTACTGACCATACTTTACCTGCTTGCGTCCCAGCTGCCCATACTCCGATTGTGCCTGCTACTGCCGTTCTACCTGCTGCTGCGGACGCTCCGGCTGTGCTACCTCCGACTGTTGGTGCTTTCCGGGAGACTGGTACTGTTCTACGAGCGCCGGAGGTGCATCCACCGATCGTGCCAGCTATGTTCCCTGTCCCAGTTCCTGTTCTGCGCGCTTCGGAGGTGCATT
Source organism: Rhipicephalus appendiculatus (assembly GCA_030522465.1). Taxonomy (NCBI): domain Eukaryota; kingdom Metazoa; phylum Arthropoda; class Arachnida; order Ixodida; family Ixodidae; genus Rhipicephalus; species Rhipicephalus appendiculatus. The sequence continues at coordinate 16,617 of JALIZH010013624.1, forward strand.
CGCCGGTCGCGTCTGCGTTTACTGTGCGTGTTGCCGTTTTGTGCACGGTTTCTGCGTCGGTGGCGCTGAGCCATGCCCCATCTGAGCATCACCATCATGTGCATGTTCCGGCCCCTACATTGCCGAAAGTGCAGTGGAAGAAGCTTCCTCCTGAAGGGGGGGGAAAGTTCACGGGCCGATTCTTTCGCTTCACCGGACTGCTGTGGGCGGCTGCAGTTGAGACGGTTTTTGTGGAAAGTGCACCGGTACAGGCGTCAGCGCCGTAGACTTAAATGTGACAGCGACTATGCGGACATCCTTTCTCAAGGAAGGGGATGATGTGGTGTAGTGGTTTCGGTTCCGTTTTGGGAACCAGTTCTCTTGCCCCCAGGGGGGCGCACTTCGATTGTATATATTGCATTGTACATATTAAACTAGGGTCTTCGTCCTTTGCTCTATGTGCTTTGCGCGTTAACCCGGCTGCATCTTACGCCTGCTTCGGGGCCGCCGTTCCGGCGTGCACCCGTCGTTCCTTCGACGTGGAGTCTTAGGCGCCCACGTCGATACCACATTAACATACCTCCTTTCAAGGTTGACCCTGTTAGTGCCGTTTCCAGGCGCGGCCGCCAGGTGGCGAGCGCTCAGTTGGAATCGCGAATTCGTAGTACTCCGTTCTTAAACAAACATTTACGCAAAAAATTTTTTTAAAAAATGGTAGCTTTACTCGCCCGTATTTTCAATTATTTTTCTTCTTCTAGTTCATAATCATCATCGGTGTCGGTCACGCGCTCGCACGACTGGCGCGAGGCCGGCGGGGTTGGATTCAGAAGAAGAAGGCCTGCTGGCCGGAGGACCATGGCTCTCAAGCGCTACCGGACCACCATTACCATCGCCGTCATAGGGGTCATGTCCTGTGTGGGCACGGTGCTCTTCGCGCTCACCGTGAACCGCGACCGGCCTCGGTCTGACTCCACCGACTGCAACTCGACGTCATGCCAGGTCAGTCGCACCGATGCAGCAGCGCGCTCCAGCGTCCGTGAGGCCGCGGAGTGCCGCAGCTTCTACGATTTCGTGTGCGCACGACACCGCCATGGACGGCCGCTGCTCCACCAACAGGCAGCGCTGGCACTCGTCACTAGAGTCAACGCCTCACTCTCTTCATTCCCGGTGCTCTCGGAGGCCTTCCTGCGCGGCTCGTGTCCCAGTCACTATGTACTGCTAGGGCTCGACCATTACCGCGCCTGCGTGGGGGGGCAACTTGCCGTCCACAAAGTGGGAACAGGTGGTGCGGCTGCTGCGACGTCTGGGACTGGCCGGTTGGCCTCTGGCGAAAGCGCGACCTCTTGACCGATCGCCGTGGGACCTGGCTGGTGTTCTCGACTTCAACCTGGGAGTCTTCCCGCTGGTGCGCCTCTCGCTGCGACGCCACTACGGAAGGGTAACGCTACAGATGGACCGCACACCGCTACCGCTGCGCCTTCACCAGCTGTCGGTGCCGCCGCCGCGAGATCTTGCCAGCTACTTACAAATCGTCGAGAATGCGCTGGGCATGCTGCATGATGGAGGAAGAACGAGTGGCAAAGACACCGGCATGTATCAGAATGCAGCGGCCGCAATAGTCGAGCTTGAGAAGTCACTTGAACGTGCGCAGCCACGCGACGCGTTCGTGTACGGCGCCAGACTCATACAACTGGGTGACCTGCCGCGTTCTCGCCGCTGGGATTGGGCCGAGTACATAGCCATCGTGCGTGACGACTCCACTCTGCTAACGCGGGCAAATCTGACCCTGCTGGTGCACGAACCCGAGCATTTGGCCCTCGCCACCGAGATCCTGGGCAACACAAGCGCCGCGGTGCTTTTTAACTACCTCGGCTACCGGACACTTACGCACCTCGCACCGTTGCTGCCAACCGAGGCCCATTTCCTGCTCCAGCTAGCACCATGGGCGAACGCAGGGCCGTCACCGCTGTTAGCCGGCTGTCTACGGCTACTCGCACACCTCAACCCGCACGCGCTGCCTTTCTTCGCTGCTCTGAAGGCGGGTGAGACGAAGTACGAGCCTTCTAGCAGATCGGGACATAGCGTCGACATGCTTTTCACGGCAGCGCAGCGTGCCACAGCCGCTGTCATCGAGACGCTCCCGTGGCGCGAGAAAGGCGTCGGCATGCGGCGTGCTCGCGCACTCCTTGAGACGCGGCTAGTGCTCGGTGAAGGCCATGGCAGCACGAGCTCCCAGCAGGAGTGCGTACAGGGAAGTCCTCTCTTCTGGCCCTCCAAGGGCGGCATCCTCGAAGCCGTGTTCAGGGTGCAGTCGGCGCGTTCCAACGCCTTCTGGCTGGCGGAGAGTCCCGACGACGGCCTCGACTCGCGACACCAGGTCGAACCGTTTTCGATGCGAGCAGACTACTTTGAAGAGCCGAACGTAGTGTACGCTTCACCCGCGCTGTCGGCGGCACTCGAAGACCGACCCTTGGGCGAAGTGCAAGCGGTAGTACCGCTAGTCGAAGCCCTGCTGCGGGCCGCGCTTCCGGGTGAGCCGCACGAGCTCCTGCGTGTTCCAATTTCGCAACTGCGATGCCTGGCGCGCCACCTGGGCATATCGCAGTACGATGGCCACATGCCGGATCAGCTACGCGAGCTCTTGCAGCCATCGGTGCTCCTGCAACTGCTGTCGCGTGGACGCAACGAGTCCTCCGCCCTGTTGCCCATGTCGAAACAGCGGAAGCTCTCAGTGCACCAGCTGCTCTTCGTGCACTGGGCCTCGACGTTGTGCGACTCGCCCTTGCTGCAGAAGCGACTACGGCTCTACAAGCTGGTGCCGACCCGACAGAGGATCGACGTCACGTTGGCAAACCACGCCGCATTCCACGAGGCCTGGCACTGCCCCCGCGGCACAGCCATGCACCGCTCCAACGCCTGTCCGCCGCTGACGGCGTGAGCTTTGGGAATAAGAATTATGCGGGCCTTGCCTTATTCGGTCGTCTTTATTTAACTCTTACACATACACAGAAATGAATAGGAAAACACGCTGCGAATATGATGAGCTTTTTTCCGCACAGTAGGACCGGGTGTTCACGAACGAGCGCTATGCATTATACGCCGCAAATTGCGAAATCCAGCAAAATGTTTCGTAGTTATATAATATTTGGTTATGAGCGAAGCTTTAACACCTCGCTGAAATATCTACTTAAATTTTCCCCATTTACAATGCGCTTCCCTCGTGTTCAGTGTTGTTCGCCAATATTCGCTTCGTCGGTTAGTGCCAGGAGCCAAGGCACATGCTGCTTCTTGTGAAAAGGATGTTCCCTTTTCTAATTCGACATACCCAGTCTGTCATACCCACTGCAAAAGTCGCATACTCGGCCACATACCCGTTGACACCAATCAAAGTGAGCGATGCTTGAGAAAGTGACATAGCAAACTTCGTTTTACTAGGCGACAGAAAGACCAGCTTGCTTGCTTGCTTGTACCTCTTCAAATGGCTCGTACCCACTACGGGGGATTGGCCATTAAACCGGAGGTTAATATGAGGGAAAAATTTTAAATGTCGATGGAAGAAAATAAATTAATCGGTCATCAACGGAATATATAAGTATAGACTATAATATAGATTACTATCAAATAAGTCAGAAGAAGTCCAAAGTAATACAAGGCGACGAAACGCAGTGAGAATTGTATAAGTGCGACGAAACGCCAGGCCTGCGCGGAACGTTCAGCACAGTCGCACCGAAAGCTGGAAGAGCGACCTTTCTTGATCCTTTTTACAGCGAAAGCTGTTATGCGATCACAACAAGGGTGCCGTAGTTGTCCGTCGCCGCCGCCGGTGTCCGTAACCGCTAGCACGCGAAATAAAAAAATCACAGCATATCCACGAAGTGCATGATGATGAAGGAGCTTGCTCCAGAGGTTAAATCCGCTAAACCGTGAATCCTCTGTACATCTGCTCAATCATCATCATATAAAGAAGTGACTCTCAGCTCGGGGTCCGCTTGTCTTTGCGCCCGCTTCACTGCGGCCTCGCGGGCCCGTGCCGCCTCCGGGTCCGCTTATCGACGAGCCCGTTTAGCTTCGGCATCGCGAGCCCTCGCTGCCACCGCCGCCTCGGTGCTGGTAGTGGCTTGTGCCTGCTGTCGGCGCTGGCGTCTCTATTCGGCCTCGCGAGCTCTCACCGCAGGGTCTTGGTGGCGAACCCGCGCTGCTGCTGCATTGGGAGCCCTCCGCGCTGCTGCCTTGGCTTCATCGGTGTGCATGATGAGTAGCGGTAGCGAAGTGCACTGAGTGAGCTCCCGGCGATGAGAAAGAGAGAGAGAATAAAACATTTATTTCATGTTCTTCGCGAGAAGATCGGTGAGTGGGATCCTTAGTCCGGGATCCCATTGGCGCGGGCCGCTGTCCTCGCACGTTTCACGAGGGCCTCTTGGGTCTTCGGATCCGAGCTGGACAGAGCTGCCTCCCCACCCTATAATGTTGTGTTGTGTCCTGGGTTGCATAGGTGGGTAAAGAAGCGCGCCAAGAGCGAGCGCCACCGGTGGGCGCCATTCAAATCAACCGTGAGCACAGCTGCGCCTCTAGCGGGAGCAATGAGAACAAGCGTACACGGAGGGAGGGACGAGAGACTACCCCCCAGCAAAAGGATCAAGCTCCTAAAAAAACGAAAAAAGAAAAAAATACCCAGGATACAACGGGGTTGAAACCTGGGTCCGCTCCGTGGCAGCCCAGTATTCTACCACAGACCCATGCTGCTGCTCGAAACTCCTGCGCACGAAAACCATACACTGTAAAAAATCCCACGCTTAATGTCACGCTAAACTGTAAATTTAAGCGTGATGCGCATGTAAGTGACCCGTGGATGACGTTTTAAGCACCATGTGACCAAAAATAAGCGTGAGGTTCCTTCAGGTCAGCGTGAGGGCAAGGCTGCGTGCCGTGGTTCTGTCATGTGCAAACGTGGGCGAGCCGTGTACGCGTGTGCAGCGGATATCGCACGCTTACAATCCCGCGGAGCACACGCGTAAACATTTACCATCACGCAGATACAAATCCTAATAGGGAGCTGCGATATGCCTCGCCGTCTGCACGAAGTGCGAGCATGCGCATTCCCAGCCACGAACGTGGCGATGTGCATACGCATGCGCGTACGCCATCTCCCCGTGCCTCTTGCGAGGAACACGAAACTTCATCACGGGCGGCTGTCGAAGATCGTATGTTTGAAAGGCTGCTCTCAGCCATATTTGTTGCGGATTCTGCAGCGGGTTGTCACGATGTTTAATCATTGCAGCGCAGAGGTACCTGCCGTGTTCACTACATTCTTGGCGTTCAACGCGAGTGGTGCAAGCCTACCGATTGTGATTGTGTCGTGTTTATGTGAGAAAATCCACCGCGCTCTGACGGCTCGGGAGCAGCATTTCTGCATGGATGGTGCATATACTGCGACCGCTCAACTGCCATTCATGGACGATTGGAATATATAGGTACGAACGTTAGTCATGTTTCGGTCGTACTCTATAGCAGTAGACATTACTGATTTGCAACGGTTTCTTGTCTGCCTAAATGCCTTAATGACGCATTTCGTTTAGCGGAGGGTGACGATGATCTCCTGTAGTAGCAATAACTGTCTTAAATATATATATACATATGTTTTTCTTGTGTGTTTTTTTAAGCAGCCTTAAGACCAGACCAGTGAATTCCTGAGAGATGTGTTTGAACGTGTGCGTTTACTCCTTTTTTTTTTTTCTGACAGTGTTCTGTTCCGCACTTGCGTCTTTGCTTATATAAATCGGCGCTTTCAATAACAAGTCGTCTCTTGAAAGGCGGTGCTTACCCGTATATCTTTCCTGTGTAGTTTCTGACGTGTCGAGCCGTTATTAGATACTCCTATGGAATACCGTGCAACAAACCCAACGTTCTGTTCTACTGAGGTACGAAACTATCACGATTACAATGCGAAGGTATTTGAGAAATTTTTAAAATCTGAATGCGCCTCGCATTATATGCTGGTTCTTGACACGAATATAGCGAACTGTCTTCTCATTAATTTCACCCTCCTGCTCTCCGCACCCGCTGACATTTCAACTGCATGGGGTTTAAGTGGCGAGTTCGGAGTTGCCAATGTTCATTCTGTACCGTGTTTACTCTCACGATTTATAACGCTGTTAGTGGAGTATTAATGTGGTTACGGCGTATTAATTCTAACTTAGAACAGCACAATCGACGCCGTAGTGCACATGTAATAAAGCGACCGCTCATCTTTTCGCGTGGTGCAAAACCACGCCATCAGTGGAAGCCTTGCCGTGTCCGATTGTGACGCGGGCCCTCATGAATGATAGAGCATTGGCTTGGGCGTGTTGGTAATCCATTTTTCTATTTCAGCGCACTTGTTAACAAAACAGAGGACCGAACAACGACACGGAGCGCACGAGTGGACATAGCGCTGTGTCCGTGCCCTTCTTCTGTCCTCTGTTCTGTTAACACGTGCGCAAAAGTAGAATTCTGAATGATGTTTAACCAACACCGCTGGTCGGTGTCACGTGGGACGACGCTGAACTCCCTGAGAGGGGCAGAGGCGTCACCTTGCGGGCTACCATAAGACTTTGCAACGGCTCCTCACAGTAATGGTTCCTTTTCTTCTCGCTATAGTACATGTCGCTCATGTTCATCGTATACCGTTGTAGATGCAGAAAAGTTCATAATTTCATCAGCTATTTGCCGACTGATAGTAACCTGCGTCTCAGAAGCGACGCATGAATTGCGCTCTGAATGAGCATATCTATTTTTTCAGACTTTTAGGTTTTGTGTTGTAAAGAGAGTAAGTGCGACGGTGTTACGGTGTTAAGTGATCATGAATATTCTCTGCCCGTGCGGATGTGATTAGGCAGCCGTTCAGGATTTTTCGGTATTCTTTCATCATTTGCGCTTTTTATTTGACACATAATGACCTTAAACGTGCGTAAGTATGTTTATCCTGAGGTGAAGGAAAGAAGTGTAAATTTAAGGGCTCGTTGCTTTGTTAAACACAATATTAATGAGAACTAACAGATCCTGAGGTGGATCCCGAGAACTAACTAATCCTGAGGTGGACACCTGCGCAGCTTGCACATAAGTGCGGATAAGACTGTGTTTTTTCTGGTCAGTTTTCCTATGTGATGTGCCTTTTTTCTCTCTTCTGAAACATGAACGCCTAATTGTGTCTGATGTATTTGTATTGCACGTCACTGATGCATTGTATCTAGGGGCTATGGCTCAGTCTAACTGTTCATGACAGCTTTTTGAGCGGGTCCCCTGTAGTTGTACTTCTTGAAGCTGGAACAATTATTATCATTATTATTATTATTATTATTATTATTATTATTATTATTATTATTATTATTATTATTATTATTATTATCATTATTATTATTATTATTATTATTAGTATTATTCATTTCTAGCTGAAAACTCAACTATTCCCTATCAGCAACACAATTTCGATCGGTGAATTGCTGAAAAGTTTCCGGATATGATGTGGGAAGTTGCAAGCCGTGAAAAACGTCTACGCTTCTGTGGAAGAAATAAATGTGTAAGCATTATAGCACACTTGTTGAACTACTTGTAACTTCACTTTTTTGTCTTTGTTTTGTTAGGGCATGTTTATCGCTCAGCTATCAGAGGGCAGGCGAGGAGCGGCATACAGGAAATGACAGGCCACGGAGAAGCAGAAGCAGGAAAGATAGAGCATACACCTCACTCGAAATGTATTGTCTGGAATCGGCAGTTCTCATGTTGCAGGTAAGTAAATCGTATCAACAAGGCTCGGTTACTATAAATTATATTTGTAATATTTTAAATATTTAATATGCCTTAATATTTGTTGTATATTTTCTTTGTAAAAAGCATTTCAAGAGCTTTTACAACCTTGTGTATGTATCGGTTGCCAGGCAGCGTTTGTTGGAAAAGCGTGAATCAAAGCTAGTCTCACTCTGGATGCCTTTTGTTCTACATGCGTACAGTAGTTGCCCGTTATGAGTTATTGGAGTGTGTTTCTTTTTTTTAGCTATTTTACCATTGGAGCCACGAGTGGCTCCAATGGTACAAGATCGGAGATATGTTGTTTACTCGGCAAACTACACTACTTTAATAAATCCTCAGAAGCTCAATAATTTTTTAGGCAACCTGGGGCAGCTTCGTTCAGTTTGCCTAATTTACAGAAAAAAAATAGATTGCGATTTTTCCCGTTCATTGGAAAAAGAAATATTCCTCGTTTGCTGTGCTATAACTGAACGTTTTACTGAACGCTGTTCTGTAACTGAACGTGTAACTGGACGAGGGATTTGCAGAACTTTATTGCAGAGATTGGTTTCGTACTTCCGTCCACTTATATTTTTCTTTAACTGACCCAAAGAAGAGAACGTGCTTCTCAAACGGAGATATCTATTAGGCGTACAAAAATACTGATGGAGGCCTCCTGTCTAATCCGACGTCAACAAGCAGTGACAGCGATGCCCCCCGTATATGCTACGCCAAGAAATGATGACGGAAGCATTTATATTGCTTTGGACACTCTATGTAGCCGATTTGCGATAAGGTTCACAGCTTGCGACGGGAAACATGGCATTCAGAAAACACAAATCACGTTCGGTACTCATATAAACGTTCTTCTGCTTCGGCAAACTGCGGGAAGAAGGTTTTCAGGCTTTACAGTGATTTTCACACAAAGCGCATTACAAAATATAAACTCAATTACCCTTATTCCTTTTTCACTGTGCCCAGATAAATTCATGTAGGATCACACTGCAGCCATATTTTAAGTTTCGTTCTCCATTGCATTAGAAATTGAGCGTAACTGTGTATTTTAGCTCATTTCGGCTTAGATGTGGAAACGTGTTATTTAATGCATGGTCGGTTGAGTTGGAATTTTTAAACTTCGTTTTTAAGGGAGCCACAATGAACTGAAATCACCGGCTGCTCTTTGTCTGATTTAAATGCATTTTGTACACTGTTCCTTTGCTTTCCAGGGAGCAATCATATATGGCTTTAGACACGTACCTGCGACCCAGGTTTGCGAAGCATGCTCTCATTGCTACGGTGAGTTGACCTCATTCCCCATATTGACTACTTCTAAAAGCTTCCGCACTGAAACATTGTATAACCGGTTACCAGCAGAAATTCTAGAGGTGCGATCAACGTTAAATCAGCCAGAAAGCAAGCGATCATTAGGTCCCTTTACCGCATAATTGAGGTGTCGTTTTCACCTATAAAGCATTATGGTTTGTTTAATAGGATTTTTTTTTTACAGATGCTCCGAAGTTAGCCAAGCAAACCTTGCATTTTCTGGGGGGGAAAAGAAGGCCTGTCATGTGCGGCAGCGAGCACGAAAACATTGATATGAGTGAGGAGACGTCTCCAGAGAAGGCACTAGTGATGTGCCTATGCCTGTATTACATCAAAGATTTGACATATCCGGCAGTATATGGCCAATTCCTCAGCTGCGTCCAGTCATTCATAGATCTGGGTTCAAGCAAGGAGTCATCAGGGGCACAAACAGGATCCAGGATTTTGTTCACTGCATGCGCATTTAAATAGACGATGTATACCGACTTTTCCTTAGCAATATATAACATTTCAGCTGCAAACTGTGTAACTTCTGTTTTTAGCTATCGTTTTATTTGACCGCGTTGTATGGGAGTGTATACTACATGAATAAAAGAAAATATATGGGTCTTATATCTTCTGTTGCCTATAATCTTCGCGTTTCTTGGAATAAACGCCAGATAAATATAATTTGGTAACGTATTTTTGGTCAACAACGGGGAAACTGAATGACTGATGGGGTAAATACTGTCCCAATATCCCACACATCGTGGGCACGGTTCGTTATCTTCGAACGCCCAGCGCGGCAAAGAAATAGGGAGTGGCTTGTTTACATATTATATTGTTTTGCATCCTTGAAATGCACCCGGGCTTACCCAAACCGTTCGTTAATGTATTAGTTTCAGTGTCAACGGCGGGAGTGTCTTGCGTAATCTCTGTGCAGAACATTCAGCAACTGCTCTGCCCGCCTGCTGCTAAGGCGGAGAGAAAAGAACAGCACTGTGGGTGAAGCTTGTTTCGGAGAAGCGACCCAAGCCGACAGCGACCGGTGCTTCAAGCTGACTGGTATCTGCGCCAAGGAGAGACGGGGGAGGGGGGTGTGGCTCGCCCCACTCCGCCTCTTTCCTCCTTTGGCGCACATGCTCGGCGACATCTTTAAGCGTGCGTAATGGTCACGACGTAATAAACGTGGGAAGTGTACCGTATGTCACGCCTGCCATGCGTGAAGAGGGGCTCCCTGATCACTCCCTGATCGGTAAGCTTGGAGAAACACCACGCATACTTTAAGCGTGTAAAAAAAACTTAAAACGCACGCTTAGGTAAGCGTGTATTTTTTTAGAGTGAGCGTTCGGGAAGGAACGGCGTTAACATACGTATTATAGCGTGGTAGAAGAGTAAAATAACAGCCAGGCGTCACAGAATGCGAATTGTGTAACCAGGCTTCCCACAATATGAATTGCGTAACGAGTGGGTCGTTGAATGCTTCCAACCTATTACAAAGGGCCCAGCCATAATTCTTCATCATCATCAGCCACCGAACCGATTAATGGAATAGTGGGTACCTTGCAAGCGTACTTGTTTTAGCAGCCCCAAGAGAGTTTGCAACGGGTTCTAGAAATGGCGCTCTTCCAGCTTTCGCTGTGACTGTGCTGGGCTTTCCGCGCAGTTCTGGCGTTTTTTTTTAACACTCTTGGGGTAACTACTAAAAATGCATTTGCATGGCACCCACTACGCCATAAATCATCATAATTTTTGTGACGTAGGGAAGCACCCACTACGCCATTATTTGTTATTCTGCGGAGAAGCGAGGTGCCCGCTACACATCTGCAAGGCATAACTGCGCTTTGTTGATGCGGTGGCTGGTGATGATGAAGGCTAATGGCTGAGCCCTTTGTAATGGGTTGAAAGCTTTCAACGACCCACTAGGTCGTTATTCTGCTCTTGTACAACGTCATATTACATAAGTTAACAAATGCTACATAGTTACATAATTCGTATTGTGCGACAACCGGTTATATTTTTACTCTCCTATCAAGCTACATTACATATGTTAATTGAAAAGAGCTCAGTTTCGCGCAGTCGTCATCCGCCGCCACCCTACGGCAGTTCCCGTTGTCTTGAACAGTGATGTCATTTGGGTCGTCTGCTTGTTGCGCTCATCGGTGCTTTGACTTCGGTTTCGCCGTTGAATTTGGTTGAATTTCATTACGCCACAAGAATCAATACAGGCCTCTTTTTTCGAAATCTCAAAGCTGCAATGGTTTCCTCGCAAGAAGGATTTCAATTCACCCATTTGATATAACCGCCTAACTCCACCAATGAAAAAGTAATTTATTTACTTTCTGAATTACTCCCCTAAATGATGACTTTTACAATCATAATGTGCCTGCTCCTACAGAAAAAGCAATTGTGGAGACTGCGAACAAATATCGCATTTTCTTTATTTTTGAGGAAATCGGACAAGCGGCACCGAAGAAAAAGATTCACGCATCTCCACGAAGTGAATCATGACGAGTGGGCGAAGAATTGAGGATTGTTCTTACCGTAAATCGCCCGTGACATTGCCCACTCGCGCATGTAAATGAGTGACAACGCATATGTATAGTATATACAATGTTATTTTTTTTTTTGCCGTTCAGCCGTTGCTTCCCGCGCCTTCAACACCGAGGTTGCAGCTTGTTGTCGGCGTTGCCGTTTTGCCGCTGCTTCCCGAGCTCTCGCCACCGGGCCGCACGCCGCGCTCTCACCTCCGGAGTAGCAGCTTGTTGTCGGCTTTGCCGCTGCTTCGCGAGCTCTCGCCGCCGGGGTAACTTGTTGTCTGCGTCGGCGTTGCCTTTCGCGGGCGAGAGCGCGTTCACGAACGTTTTCATCCATGGTAGAAAGAGAATGTGTGGTCTGGAACGCGCTTATTCTTCATCGTCATCAGCGTCATCGTCATGACGTATAGTGGGTACCTTGCATGTGATGTGCCGTGAGCGCGGACAACGCACAACAACGGACAAGCCTAGACCCCAATTTGCTTCGCCCCTAAATATTGCAGCTATTGGTGCAGTTCTAAACCCTGCACTAAATTCAGCTCTACTGTGAAAACAAGGAAATGAGTAGCACGGGTACCCTGCGATTCCACTGCCAAGTGTTCTCACTGCATCGTTTACTAAACCGTCGCAGCAACAGCGAATGTACAGAGGCCGTATGGTAGTCAAATTCAGACACCACATGATTTGTTTATCGGGACAAAAGTAATGTAAAAGGGAGCTAGAGTAACGGTTAATGCCACATTCCACGATTCCAGAGAAGAGAATGCAGCTCGCTCAGAGATTCGCCATGGCGATCGCTGTCAAAGGGGACCGATAACTGCGCCGTTTAAACCGTCTACTCTCTGAACGCTTCATATTGGGATTACATCATTCTCCAACGCTCGTGAAATTTTAGTGAGCGGACGGTGTGAATAATAACGAAGTAGCCTACTTTGACATCAACAATTGACGTGTCGAAAAATGCGAATTGAGGACGACACATCGGAAAGCAAGATACCTGAACGACAAGAAATCTACGTTTTGGAAGCCATAACTTCCATTTGCGAGTGTTGGGAATACATGAAGCTCTGACCTTGTGCTAGTGTGAAACACCCAAGAGCAAGCAACCATGTAATCCACGCATCCGTGTGGCGTAAAATGAAGCAGAGTCATCCAATAAATACAACTGCCAAGCGTTTAGTAGTATCTGTGGTTTCACGTCCCAAAGCCACAATATTATTAGGCACGACGTTGTGGAGGACTCCGGAAATTTCGACCATCTGGTGTTCTTTAACGTGCACTGACATCGTACAGTACACCTGGCCTTTAGCATTTCGTCTCCATCGAAATGCGACCGCCGCGGCCGGAACCGAACCCGCGACCTTCGCGTCACTAGCCGAGCACTGTAACGGCTACGCCACTTAGACAGACAGCCAAACGCTTATGTCCATGCTGTGCTCGTCTGCGTGCCTGGCTTGCCCTATATAGTGCCAGGAAAGCCAGTTATGAAGGGACCAAAGTAAGCGGGTTCCGATATATATAGTACACCGATGCGAAATAACAATGCCAGTTTGCTTGAAAAACTGACGCACTCCTCATGTAAACCACCAATATCACGGAGAATAAGCACGCTATCCGCAGTGAAGGCAGATAGCGTGCCTTTTTGATGTTCACAACCTATTTCACTGGCAGGCAGTACATCGGTACTGCCTGCCAGTGAAATAGGTTGTGAACATCAAAAATTACTTTTAAATGCGAATGCATTTTATAGTCGGGCTATGTCAGGCATCCGGCGTTGTACGGCGTTGTACGGCGTTGTCCGCGGAGGAGGAGGAGGAGGATAGGTTGAGGAGGTGAGCGTCGGCAGGTGTTAGATGTGAAGCATCTTATGGCGAAGCTTAATCCGGTGGTGGTGGTGTGCGGCGTGACCACCCTTACTGCGCATGCGCAAACCCTTTAAAAAAATAAAAATAAAAAAAACCTCCTCTCTCCCTCTCTCTCCTCTAGGCATCCCTCCCCGCGGCAACCACACCATCACTGCGCATGCGCCTCCCCCTCCTCTCTCCCCTGCTACGCTCCCCCCTCTCTCCTCTAGGCATCCCTGCCCGCGGCGTCCACACACCGCGCGTCCCACCTCTCTCTCCTCTCCTACGTCCCACCTCTCTCTCCTCTCCTCTCACATGCGCGTCCCACCTCTCTCTCCTCTCCTACGCTCCCCCTCTCTTCTCTAGGCATCTCTGCCCCTAGCGTCCGCACTCCCACTGCGCATGCGCGCCCCCCTCTCTTTCCTCTCCTACGCTCCCCACCCCCTCTCTCCTCGGGACGCCGACACAGGCAGCGTCTGCTAGCGAGTTTCTTGGTTGAAAAAACCGACTGCTCACGCTGCACAACCGTTCACTGGCCACCCCGTATATATGGCAATGGATCTCGACCTCCAAGGTGGTGCCGGTGGGAGATTTCTCCTGTGCGTTGTTGAACAATAAAAATTCGCAGCGTGCGCGTTAACTAAAAGCGGACTGCGAGTCTCTGTGTCCAGTCGGAGTCTTCTGTCTCTCACTGCACATTAGCAGCGATTGGCATGTTCCAGTAGGAAACACCGCTCCATCGCTGCGTGCTTTACGCATCCCCAGTTTTCTCTCCTGCGCAACGCTGCGATGAACGCCAGCGTCAACGCCGCCGCCAGTGTAAGCGTTAGCGCCCGCTGCTTCACATCTACACATGGTTCCCTTTAACGGAAGATGGTGTAATTTTTTATCTCTCCGCTCTCACTCCCTCTCCCATAGCAACAGCTGCGGGCGCGCGCGCTTATCCTCGCCCCTAGCAACCGGAGCAGGTGGTGCGGGCGGAGTAGCGGAGAGTGAGTGGAGAGGAGGAGCGCGCTCTGGTGTGTGAGGGCGCTCGCATCGCGGAAGCTCGGCGGAGCTCCCGCATGTGTGGAGAGTGTAGCAGAGGGTAGGTGCAGTGCTTCGCCGCTCCTTCTCTCGCCGTTCGTTCTCTCTCCCTGCGCCCCACACTCCTGTCCGCTCGCTCGCACGTATATATAAATGGAGTGAAGCGCGCTCGAAATGCATTCACATTTCCTCACGATTCCCTTCGGGGAGGTGGGGCATTTTCTTTGCTTAAAACGAAATTTACACGAATGAAAATTTCCACATCACAAGAGAAGACGTCACAGCATATAATGAACCCTCTCATATATTTTTATCGTGAGAGCTTTGATGCTTAACTTACGAGTGAATCTCCCGAAAAAGTAATTTTTTGTCAGCTTTGCTAGCATTTTTCTCGATAAATGTTTGTTTAAATAGGTTGAAAATATTTAGCAGATACTATGTCGAATGGTAAAAGAGCTAAAAAAATTTTGCGGCGGAACCGTTGACGTCGATTTTGCAAAAATTGCCTGAATTTGCATGTTTTCTTGCTTCTTGCTAAGCCTGCTTAGGCCGGAAAATTAATATATGGCTTTACTTATGACGTCACGTGAAAGAGCAATGACAATTGAATGCTTCAAAACAGAATGTGTCATTGTTCGTAATTTCAAGGTAGAATATGCGTAATTCATTTCCCTCTAACTTTTCATTTTCGCCGGAACATTGAAAGGGTGGTCACGTGACCACATATTTTTTTTAACGAAAATACTTTGCTAAAATCACTCTCGAACAGTTATCTGTCAACTCAAATTTTGTTTTTCAATAGAATCGCTGGTGGGCGGATTTCGGACTGGGACGTTTCACTCTCAATGGCCCTACACGGGGCGATTATTTGGGTGTATGGCATCATTTGCAAAAAAGAAGGGGCAATGATTTCCAGCGTACTTTGAGAATGAATTGAAAAGTAGAGGCAGCATGATGCGCTATAGCGTTTGGCTCGAGCATTCTCGGGAGCCTCGACTACCGAACGGCAGCGTTTCTGACCATGCTGACAAAGTGTTGCAGGGCAGCTTTAATAAAAATCTGTCTTTTCATTTACCTCTGCATTGCAATACATGTGCCTGTGAGCCAGTGCTGACTAGTATTCGAATTCTGGGCAGAAGTTGGAATGCGCTTGCAAGAAAACTCATGGAAGCTAATCATATTCAAAAGAAACAGGGCAATTGAATCAGTAACACGTATGCTGTGCTGCGCGGCAGAGAAAAAACAGTTCTTCGTAATATGGTTCGATCGGTATATATGTCTTGACCTCCCGACCCTGGTGGCTGTTGTGTGACTGTAGCTTGTAGTAGGCCTACGCGCAACACTCGGCTGTGTATACAAGCAGGGAGACTTTTCTGAATAAAGCTTAGTTCCGAGTAGCGCCCGTCCTGCGTATCTGTGTTCCTTCTTTGTCTTGCACGAATTCACGCTATGCAGTATTGAATATTATGAACCAACTAGCCCAGCAACGAATTTTGTCAAACGTACATAAAGTATGGTTGACCCGCCCCCCTTCCACGAAAAATATTTCTGGCTATGCTACTGAAAGATTTCATGTTTAAAAATTTGTGTAGCGCGCACAAAAGACGGGGACACACAAAAATGTTTAAACATGAGTTCATACCAACTCGCCCAGCTATCAGTTTTACTGCCACTGAAAGAGTTGGTGCCATATACCAGGGGTTTCAAACTCACTTCAGTCAGCGGGCCACAGTCACGCAGTTTAGTCCCGCACGGCCGCTTTAGTGCAGAACGTTAAATCGGGAAGGGGGGGAGGAGTCTTTGTATGTATACATTGTTGGAAAACGTTGCCATTTGAAAAAAAAAAAACCATTCCCATAACTCATAAACAAATCATTCCTGAAGGACATTTGGTGCCAGGATTCCAACAGCATGTCGATACCGATCTCCAAAATGACTGTATCTGGATACCGATTCTGAAATACAGCTTTTCTTTCACGGTTATGTTTCAGCACATAGTGACCACAAAGGGTACCTCACGACAACAACGCTTTGGACCAATAATGCCTGCTTAGCTCCCGAACATACCTTTTATAAAATAAAAAGAAATGTAGAGTGAAGAAAAAAACCGGCAGATCCCACGCACTGTGGGAATCGATGTAATGCGTAGAAGCCAACAAGGAGGAAATCATGCTGTACATAATATGCATGTCATGATTTACATGTTAGGACCTGCCATTTATGTTCGTCATGCAGTCACGTCCCGCAGTACTAATTTTGGTGTATATCAAGCTAGCGAAACGGCTGCGAGTGCACCACGAGCGTGACACGTAAATCATGTTGTACGTACATGTAACGCATGTAATCATTGTCATGTTACCACCTGCCATTCATGTTCGTCATACAGTCACTTCGCGCAATACCAGTTTTGGTGTATATCTAGCTAGCGAAATTGACGCAAGTGCACCGTGAGCGTGGCATGCAAGTCATGTTGCACATGAAATGTCATTATTTCCATATTACCACTTGTCATTTATGTTCGTCATACAGTCAGGTAACGCAATACTAAATTTGGTGTATATGAAGCTAGCGAAACGGCCGCGAGCGTGCCATGAGCATAGCATGCAAGTCATGTTGTACATGACATGTCATGATTTCCATACTACCACGTGTCATTTATATTGGTAATGCAGAAATGTCTCTTCATAGCAGTTTTTGGGTATATCAAGCTAAGTAAACGGGCCGCAGGAGCACCACGGCCACGGCGTGTAAACCATACCGTTCATGAAAAATTAGTCACGATTAGCATGATATGACCAGTCATTTATGTTCGTCATACAGTCATGTTATGTCATACCAATTTTGGTATAAATCCCATTAACTATACGGTCTGGAGAGCTCAAAGTCGTAGGCGGATAGATAGATAGATAGATAGATAGATAGATAGATAGATAGATAGATAGATAGATAGATAGATAGATAGATAGATAGATAGATAGATAGATAGATAGATACGATCAAAGTCGCCGAAATTCGCTAAGAAATGTCTCCTATTTGAAAGGCAGGTGCGGGCCGCGTGTTTGAGACCCCTGTTCTACAGCAGGTTTATGGTTTCTCAAACTGGGTTCTGCGGAACCCAGGGGATCCGTGACGGACATTTTATGGTTCCGCGAGCGGCCAGAACGAGTGCAACCCGCTGCCGTTTTACTCACATTAGCAACTAATTTATTTATTTAGACACCCAAACTTGCATAGCACAAGGGGGGACACACATCCCGCCATCTGAGATGTGTGTCCCCCCCCTTGTGATTCTTCCGGAATTACGCCACTGAAGACGTGCAACGAGCGCTTTGATACTCGCAAGAGGCGTCGCTTCGTGCCGGCAGTGGGCTATACACGGAAATTTAGACTTAGCTTAATGACCGGTGTACCATGTATCGGTCGACGGCCGATACATGGTACACCGTCGACTGACATGCCACCTTTTTTTTCTTTTTTATTGCGATAACAATTATATGGACACTCTCGGCTGATTTTCGCCGTCGCCGTCTGTCGACGCCGTCATGTCCCGGATATGTATATGTATGTGTGTACATAAAAAAGGCATAAAGAAAAATAAATCAGTAGAAAAAAATTCCAAACCACCTGACCGGGGATTCGAACCGGCGACCTCTCGCTCCGCAGCCTGCTGCGCTAGCCACCACAGCCACACGCCATGCTTGTGCCAGCTATATAACGGCGAGCTATTCATATGCACCATTTGCCGCTCGCGGTGCGCAGATCTCGGAACAGCTTGAGCGTGTTTTCTGTCACGCAACGCTTTTACAGTTTCTTTCAAATTGAAAACTGCCCTTGAGATGCGAACGATAAAGTGGCTCCCTTCTGTACCACTCATGATGTAGAAGGGAAGAGAGAGAGAGAATGATTTATTAGAAGGCAGAGAGGTCGGCCTGAGCTAGTTCGCTCTAGCCTGCTACTCTGCACAGGGGGAAGAGGGACAAGGGGAAAAAAAGAAGTGATGAAGGGTGATGATGGGGAGAGAAACAGGTTATGCGTATATACAATGAACACACAGCATTGTGGCTTCGCTAGAGTCTAGCGTCCAGTCCTGTACTACTTAGGAAATCTATTACGGCTCTTATAGCAGTTGTTGATCTCGTCTGATCACACATTGCTGACAGAATGCCACTTTCATTTAGCGTTCCCACACCAATTCCTGCCAGCGTTGAAGCTAGCGTTTTTCGTTGCGACACGTAAAGTGGGCTATGACAAAATATATGCGCCGTTGTTTCACACACTTGGCAGCGTTCACAGTTCGGGCTGTCCGCCCGGCGGATGAGGTGCGCGTAGCGGCGAGTGAATGCAACACCCAGACGAATCCGGTGTAGTAAACTGGAGTTGCTGCGGTTGATTGTAGCTGGGAGGCGAAAAGTCATCTCAGGATCTATTTCTCGCAGACGCCTGCATCGATGGTCTGGCCGCGACCAATAAGCCGTTGCGCACTCTCGCATGAGCGATCTCAATAAGGAGTTCACGTCACTTCTGGAGTACGGCACTTTCACGTCAATGGGGCCGTTATACATAGCGGCTCTTGCTTCAGCATCAGCAAGCTCATTGCCTGCCAGTCCACTGTGTCCAGGGATCCATTGCAATGTGATTGTGTGGCCATTCCTCTGCGTGAGGTCGAATGCTTCAATAATTTCTAAAGTTAATGCAAAATGTTGTCCGCTTTTTGCGCAAGAGTCAATGGCTTGCAATGCGGATTTTGAGTCAGGAAGTATCAACCATTTACGTGGTGTTTGGCCGGACACAAACTGGATGGCTTCCCCATATTGCAACAAGTTCTGCAGCTGTCGAAGACGACTTATGGTCTAACTTGTACTTCCGAGAGGTACCCAAATGAGGGATCACAAAGGCCGCTACCGCGTGGCAGGAGACGCAGAGGGGTCATTCCACCTGCCGCAGTTTAAAAGAAAAAGAAGTGTGAAACAGCGTCGAAGAGTCATATAATCATATAATCAATCCTTTGCCAATCCCCCTGAGTGGGTATGAGCCATGTCAGAGGCAACGAGAGAGAGAGAGAATTTATTAGAAGGCAGAGAGGTTGGCCTGAGCTTATGCGCTCTAGCCTGCTACTCTACACAGGGGTCAGAGGCAACAACAACAACAGCGGCAGCGTCGGCTTCTGCATTGTGGACACTCGCAGCGCGTTGCTCAAATACAAACACGTAACAACCTGCGATGGTTGTTAGTTCACGCTTGTCCTGTGTATACCTATGCGTCCTTTTCGAGCGTCCTTCTTTGTGCTGCGTCGGCGCGTTGCAAGTATCGAGCTGCTTGTCGTTCTTCGTGTGACAAACTAATTTCTTGCTATCGCATTCATTGCTTCGCCCTAGTGGCGAAACTGTGACTTTCTAGGGGTGAAGCTCCTAAGGGTGTGGGTCTGTTCCTCCTCTGTAGTTGTAGTAGTAGGTAGGTAGGTAGATAGCCACGTACAGTGGAATGTACCCACTCCACGTGATAAAGATGACAATGACGCAGTATAGTGGAATGTACCCACTACACGTGATTACGATGAAGTATAAGCGCGTTGATTGTACCCATTCCGCGTGATAAAGATGACGATGACGCAGTATAGTGGAATGTGCCTACTACACGTGATAACGATGAAGTATAAGCGCGTTCCAGTATAGTGGAATGTACCCACTACACGTGATAACGATGAAGTATAAGCGTGTTCCAGTATAGTGGAATGTACCCACTACACGATGACGCTGATGACCATGAAGTATAAGCGCGCTCCAGACCACACATTATCTTTCTGCCATGGATGAAAACGATCGAGCTTCGCCCACTCATCATCATTCACTTCGTGCATAAGCCGTGATTTTTAGATGCGAAGCATCTTATGCTCGGGGCTATGTCCGTCCCTCCCACGCGTCCGTCCCGCGTCCGTCCCGCGTCCTGCGTCCGGCCACTTTCATGAAGTAGGGAAGCACCCACTATGCGAACGAGAACACTGTAGTACAATATAAGGCCGTCAACCACCACTACAGTCACCAGAGTCATGGCCGAGAGCACAGAGAGGCTGCTTAGCAATGGCTAGGCAGGTGGTGTGTGTCGCCCAGGTTGACTCCATTCCTCGACCTTGCTCGCATGTGTTCGTGTCGCCCAGGTTGACTCCATTCCTCGATCTTCCTTGCATGTGTTTGGGTGGGGGGCTTAGTCCGTCCCTCCTTCCCGCGTCTTACACCACCACAGCGCATACGCGTCTCCTCCCCCTTTCTCTCTCCCTCTCCTACGCTCACTCCATTTCTCTCCTCTAGGAGTACTCTACTCTACGGAGCGGCGCCAGCGTCCTACACCCCCCACAGCGCACATGCGCGTCCCCCTCTCTCCTCTCCTAAGCTCGCCCCCGCGTCCCACACCCCCGACAGCGGATGCGCGTCCCCTATCTCTCCTCTCCTACGCTCGCCCCCTTTCTCTACTCTAGGAATCGTCTACTCTACAGAGCGGCGCCCGTGTCCGACATCCCCACAGCGCATGCGCGTCCTCTTTCCTACGCTCACCCCCTTTCTCCCCATCTAGGAATACTCTACTCTACGGAGCGGCTCCCGCGTCCCACAGCGCATACGCGTCTTCTCTCTCCTCTCCTACGGTTCCCCCCCCGTTCTCTGCTCTAGGAATCCTCTACGGAGAGGCGTGCGACAACTGCGTACTCCGCTGGGGGCACCACGGTAGTTCCGCTGTATAAAAATGACGGAGCGGCGACGTTTCTCCCGCTCAAGCTAACCATCTCCCCGCTGCTTCGCATCCACACATGGTTCCCTTTAGCGGGAGATGGGGGAAGTATTTTTTCCTTTTTTAGATGCGAAGCATCTTATGCTCGGGGCTCTGTCCGTCCCTCCCGCGTCCGGCCACTTTCATGAAGTAGGGAAGCACCCATTATGCGAACCAGAACACTGTAGTAATATGAAGGCCGTCAACCACTACTACAGTCACCAGAGTCATGGCCGAGAGCACAGAGAGGCTGCTTAGCAATGGCTAGGCAGGCGGTGTCTGTCGCCCAGGTTGACCCCATTCCTTAATCTTGCTTGCATGTGTTTGGAGGGGGCTTAGTCCGTCCCTCCTTCCCGCGTCCCATACCACCACAGCGCATGCGCGTCCCCTCGCCCTCTCTCTCCTACGCTCACCCCCTTTCTCTCCTCTAGGAATATTCTACTCTACGGAGCGGCCCCCGCGTCCCACAGCGCGTGCCTTCCCCTATGCTCTCCTACGCTCACCTCCTTCCTCTACTCTAGGAATCATCTACTCTACGGAGCGGCTCCGGCGTCCCACAGCGCATGCGCGTCCTCTCCCCTTCTCTCCTCTAGGAATCCTCTCCTCTACGAAGCTGCTCCCGCATCCCACACCCCCCACAGCGCATGGTACGTCCCCTCCCCCCTCTCTGCCTCTCCTACGATCCCCCCCCGTCCTTTCCTCTAGGAATCCCTCTACGCAGCGGCGGGCACGACAGGTGGTGTGACAGCTGCATACCCGCTGGGGGGCGCCACGGTAGTTCCGCGGTATGAAAATGACGCAGCGCGCGCGCCTAATTCTCTCTCCTGTGCAGCGCCGCGATGAGCGCCCGGACCGCTGCCGCGAAATGAGAGCGGCGACGTTCCTCCCGCTCAAGCTAATTATCTCCCCCGCTGCTTCGCATCCACACATGGTTCCCTTTAGAGGGAGATGGGGAATTTTTTTCCCTTTTTTTTCCCCAAAAAATAAGAGGCCTCTCTACGTCCGGCGCTTCGTTTGCGTGAACACATTCCTTACGCCGCGCGCTGCTTGAAGCATGCAGTATACTGTATAGTCGTCGGGCGCTTTACGCGACTCGCGGAGCGGTGCGGGGTGAATCAGAAGTCAATGTATAATCTGTAGTTCTGCATCAATGACGATGGCCTTCGATATCTAAGAAAAAAGAACAGGTGAACGTGGGCAGTGTTCATATTAGCGTCTTGAATTGGGCTGGTTGGTATCACTCACAG
Source organism: Rhipicephalus appendiculatus (assembly GCA_030522465.1). Classification (NCBI taxonomy): domain Eukaryota; kingdom Metazoa; phylum Arthropoda; class Arachnida; order Ixodida; family Ixodidae; genus Rhipicephalus; species Rhipicephalus appendiculatus. The sequence goes on from JALIZH010013624.1 coordinate 39,075, forward strand.
CGGTAAGATAGTGCTAGCGATTCCCTTCGCGGGAGTAAATGCTTGTACCATATTTCACATTTCACTCTCTTCTCAGGAGTGCTGGGAACTCTCTACTGCACAGAGTAGGCACACTCTCCCGACAGAGTTCTGGCACTCTGGCTGAACAAGAGTGAACAAGATCCCTCGCCAGAGTAAAGTCACGCTTCTGAAATGGAGTGCATACACTCTCTGCAGGAGTTACGCTACTCTTTCACAGAATTTTACAATCTGATCGGTCTTGAGTACATCTACACCCTCCAAGGGTAGAATCACTTTTTCTGCTAGGGCTAAATTTAAAACCAGGGTTGCCACTGGTGGCTACTTTTCGCCAAATTGGCGAATTTGGGAAGCCCGTGGTGACCTAAAATTATGAATGGCGACATGGCGAATTTTTGGCATTTTTCGGCTTAGATCTCGACTGAGTTATGCATTCTATACTCAGTGTCTTCAAAACGAATGAGCGACAATATGTTTTCAATTTTTCGCAGTTTTAGACCCACCAGTAGAAGGTGCACTTTACGCGCAATTCGGTAAGTCGGTCCTGTTTCTCGTGTGTATCTCCTCAATTCATCTAGATCCCTGAGGTACTGGTGCGTCCGCCAGCAACCTCCCTGCAAAATTTCAGTCAGCGGACTGCTTCGCTTGTCGCGAGGCGGTGGTATTAGACTAAGTTCTTGAGGTGCTTTAAGAGCTTTAGGCTTCTTTAAAGTTTCGCTTCTGAAGTGGCCAGATGACGGTTAGGCCGCGTGTTCCGACCACAGCTCCAACTGTTCTAAATAGCTTGCCGACTTCTTCACTGCTGCAGTACCCCCTAATTTGGTATGTAGAGCTTAATTTTGTTAGTAGCATACCTTTAGGGTAGGCCAAGAAGTCGGCTTCTTTGGGCAGCCTTCAGAAACTGCACTGAGGCGAATGTGTAGTGTAAGCTTGACCGCACAGAAAGCGTGGTGCGGGCATTGCGACGTTACGCTGTACTTTCGAAGAATTTATTTCCGTTGTCTTGTAATTATGTTGTTCGGTTATCGGAAACATGATTCCACTGCAATGAAATTCTCTAAATCTGCAGGAAGGCTACGCACGCAGTCCCTCTCTTGCTGTGGCGACTGCTTCGCCCTGTATTCGCTACAACTGAAACCGTCACAGACTTTTGTTATGAGGCGCTAGCATTCAGGGACGCTGCTGGTGCATGCATGCCCTTTCTCAGCGCTCCCATGGTGAAGCGGGCGATGCGACTCCAAGCCCACTAAGCCCTCCCTTGGTGAAGCGGGCGATGCGACTGGCATTGAAAACCGTCAATATAACTTAGGGGTTATGGATGGTATACTCTACTCCACGGGCCTATAGATAATTTGCAATTTTTATTACTAGGCACGCCGCAGATATCTATACTCCATCTCACAACTACCTTGCAGCACTGCCGAAGCTACGAGGAGTACACAGGCAGTATCCTTGCGCAGCACATAATATAGTTCCACGCGTACCTGTTTCATTATCAATGAGGTAGAAGGGCCTTAGCTGTGCTTCTCGCATCACGCGTTACAGCGATACGTGCCTCGTTAGGCCCTTCGCGCATGCACTTCGCAATTTCTCAAATAATGCAGAGATTACCGGCTGGTAACCGTAATAACCACCCTCACCGCGATGACGTACAGAAACATGGCAGCCCCCCATACACCCCAGACCATCCGCTTCCATCCGAATTCGTGCTTCTTACTGGCTTTCTGCCTGGACAGCAAGAAATAAATGGTATAATCTGTCATCGCCTAGTCTCACCTAACGCTGAGGGCAAAGTATCAAGCATCTTTTCTCGATATTAGTTAGATCGCTCGTTTGTTTTGATGCTGCTAGGACTAGCGAGGCGGTGCCGAGCCGTAAAAGTAGTTTGATGTGAATTGAGCAGATGTCGCCACATCTTTAGCGTCGGTGAAGCGTTGACGATGCGAAACACCCTTAATGTCTATATTGTTTTCTGTGCCAATAATTTGCTATTGCACCCAAGAATGGTACATGACTGCTGCTGAAAGTGCGTCGACCGTGCTGTCAAAAACGAATTCGGTGAAAACGCCAGTATGAACGCTCTTACAAAAAGAACCGCGTTCCTCACAAACGCCAGCAAACGCGCCCTGTACAAGTGGGTTTCTGAACATAAAGATATAAAGATACGGCGAGGTGGCGTTCCCGCGGAGGTTTTTGCGATTTGTATTAACTGCAGGGAGCAAGTATCGACAAGTAAGCGAGCCGACGCCAAAGAGACGACGAGCAGACAACGCGACGCGAATGAACACGTCTTGAGGGGCTTTCACCTTCCTGTTGGTTAAAAAAGCCCCAACCTCCCCGAAGGGGAATCGTGAGGAAATGCGAATGCATTTCGCGCGCGCTTCACTCCATTTATATATGGTGGTTGTGGTTCGAAAGAAGGAAAAGGCGCCTAATTTCTGCAGCCCGGTCGGGAGCACGGCGCAGCGCCTTTTTTTTTTTTGCTTTTTCTTGTTTTTTTAATTTTTTTTATTTATTTTTTTATTTTATTTTTTTCATATATAGCTCCCGCCGAGCTCCGCCGCAGACCGCTTTTAGTTAACGCGCACGCTGCGAATTTTTATTGTTCAACAACGCGCACAGGAGAAATCTCCCACCGGCACCACCTTGGAGGTCAAGATTCATTGCCATATATACGGGGTGGCCAGTGAACGGTTGTGCAGCGCGAACAGTCGGTTTTTTCAACCAAGAAACTCGCTAACAGACGCTGCCTGTGTCGGCGTCGTGAGGCGAGAGAGGGAGAGGGGGGGAGCGTAGGAGAGAGAGGGGGGCGCGCATGCGCAGTGGGAGTGTGGACGCTGCGGGCAGAGATGCCTAGAGAAGAGAGGGGGGAGCGTAGGAGAGGAGAAGAGAGGTGGGACGCGCATGCGCAGTGGGGAGTGTGGACGGCGTGGGCAGGGATGCCTAGAGGAGGGGGGAGCGTAGCAGGGGAGAGAGGAGGGGAGGCGCATGCGCAATGAGGGTGTGGTTGCCGCGGGGAGGGATGCCTAGGGGAGAGAGAGGGAGAGAGGAGGTTTTTTTTTGAGAGAGGGAGAGAGGAGGCTTTTTATATTTATTTTTTAAAGGGTTTGCGCATGCGCAGTAAGGGCGGTCACGCCGTACACCACCACCACCGGATTAAACTTCGCCATAATATGCTTCACATCTAACACCTGCCGGCGCGCACACCTCCTCAACCTATCCTCCTCCTCCTCCTCCGCGGACAACGCCAACGCCGCACAACGCCAACGCCGGATGCCTGACATAGCCCGACTATGAAATGCATTCGCATTTAAAAGCCATGCAGCTTGCACAGTGCTGCAAGGTACTTCTTAGATGGAGTATGAAGTGGCGACTTTTTTGTCTGAATTTGAAGAAAAGTGGCGACTTTGACTTTTCGCCCGTCGTTTGGCGAAATTCACTCGAAAGTCAGTGGCAACCCTGGTTAAAACAAAAAGATAATTGTCGAGCATTTTCTGCAATCTAACAGTGAACATGCTGAGATTGTTTGAAGCTTACGTCACATACACGGGACAGACATCGGTACACACATTACAATCCTACACAACACAGCAACACTGAACATAAACAGCTCGTGCTACGGACAACCATACGTACAGCAACCGGTATATACCCATGATGACTTTCCCTGCTTCTATTGCCGGTGGCGCAACATCTCTATTGTACGTATTTAAAGACAAACATACACAGAGTACGTGTAAGTATCTGGTGATGGTTAGGAACACTGTAGGCACGTCGACCTTTTACTCTAAAGCTACGTAACATTCAACGCCGTTTTCATTACTAAATTCCAATTATCAGCTGGCATTCTGTCATATCGGCTCAGTGTGGTGCAGCCGCTTATGCCCAAGTCTGGGAGCTGCAGCTACGCGCTTACAAATACAGTTGGGACGATCTTTCAGCAGGACTGGCCGAGGAATAAATACGAACGTTACGATCCGGCGTCCGATCCGGACCGCGGCATGTACTAGTACGCCAGAAAACAACGCCGGTCGGCAGAACCACAACTGAAACGCATCACAGGCAATCCTTACAGTTTTCCTTACGTCGGCTACACTTTAATGTAACAGTGAGAGGCTTGAGAAATACGCTAACTTCAACCTTCGCGAGCCACCTGCACCCAGATCGGTCCAACCAAATATATGCGCCGTACGCGCGCGACTCCCAGTTAAGGTAGGCCTATAGTGTGCCGGCCGAGTCCGTCTACGTGTCATCGGCGCTTCTGGATTTAATCATACGCGATTCCGAAGAGTAAGAGTGACTGTACAGTATAGTACTTTGGCATCGGTTAAACCGACTGAACTATTGTTTCTTGCGTACGGTGTCCGCACAAGAAGCGATGAGCATCGATGCGACGCTCTTTCAGCCAGCGCACACAGGCGCTGTTCGCCTTAGCGGCATGTCATGCGTGACCGGCAGCAGTTTCCATATTATGAAGACGTAACGTTTAGTTAAAAAAGATAATCGCGTCTGCAAAACAGAACTGCCGTTGGGTGGACATGAAAAGGCGCCAGAACTCACGCCAAAAGTAGCCAATGTAGCCATGTCATTTGATATTATCGCCGAATTTCTAGCTAAATAGAACAGAAGCGGTATTATCAACCGAGTCTTTACTATTGATGAATAAATAAAACCATTTTGAATAAGTAAAACCACAAGTTTAAAAAAGAGCCATGGCGCCAACTGGAAATTTTCGTGGCCAACGGGGTCCAGAAGTAATCAATTAGGCGCAAAGTAGCCACCCACGGCAACCCTGCTTCAAAACGCGATGCTAGAAAGTTTGAGAACCCCTCGTTCTCTATGATGCCACTTCTCAGCGTCGGACGGAGGATGCGTAGGGATACAAATTAATACGAAGAGGTGATATATGCACAGGCGTGCCCACAAGCCGAAGAGGGGGGGGTGCCCCCCTGTTCGACACTGCTTTCCCGTTTCCTGTTCGAAAAGGAATTCTTGAACCGGACAGGGCGGAAGTGCGTCACACTTCTGTGCGCTGACGTGGTCGAGCGTTGCACACGGCGGGTGCTGATAGTTGCGCCCGGTGGCTTGTAGTTATTCGAGCTCCTCTAAGACCGAAACTGAGACTGGTCGGTAATGAGGAGCCTGTAATTAATTATCTGCCGCCCGCTGCAGTTAACTATGTGCCGTGTTATGAATACCACGCGCCCCACCAACTCATCGCAGCAAAAAGGAAAAGAAACACGAGGCCCAATATTTTTGTGTCAGTACCCCTTTAATGCGCAGGGTCATGGCAACGCCGGTTCCTGACGCTAATGGCGGCGAGGATCCCCGATGTTGCATTTCAAGAACTGCTTACTTCTCCCCTTCACCCCCCGGCGAGCCGGGAACCAAAGAAGGGCAGGCCGCTGTGCTAAGCCCTACCTCATCGCTTCATTTCATTTTTTGCATCCATTACGAGACTTCCAGCGACAAGACCCTACATATTTGGCACAGATCAGAGGCGTAGCCAAAAAATTTGAGATGCGAAGCAGCTCTTTGACTAGGCTGTGTAACGCTGTCCCTCCGTCCGTGTCCGTACGAACGCCGCAACGCGCCCCTCGCCGCAGGTGCTGGAGCGGTGCCAAGTAGGTCACGCCGCAGCTGCGCGTTGACGTCACACTCGCCTCGCAGTGCGCGCTGACGTCACTGTCTCCCTCGCCTGCCGCGCGCTCGCCGCAGCGCCCGCAGCTGCCGCCTGACGCGCGCCTAACGTACGCGTTGAAACATGTCTGTACGTGTCACCTCTCTCTCGCTTCACCCTCTCCACCGCTACCATGCGCAACGCTGCTGCTTCGCATCCCATCAGGGCTTCCCTTTGGGAAGATGGTGTAAATTTTTTTAGAGGGGAGGGGGGAGCGTTCAACTATTCTTGGTCTACGTTGGTGCGTGCGGTTGTATGAGCGCACGTATATATACGCATACAAAATTAAAAAATTTCTGGGGGATTTCTTTGAACCCCTAATCCGCCTTCCCCCCCCACCCCCTCTCATGGCTACGCCGATGGAGGAATAGATCCAGCGACGACGAGGAAGCGCCCCTGTCGCCTGCACAGGGGCTCATTGGATACTTGCAAAGATAGCGTTCCCGAGTCACGTTTTAATTTCCGGTCACATTCGCGAATACCGCTAGTGATGTAGGGGAACGTACTTCTCCGGGGCTCTTGTGTTGGAAGCTCCGCGAAGTATTAGTGCGCGCGCTGATTGATCATTTTCGGTGAACGTGACATTAGAGAACTTTTTTGCTGGGCGAGTTCGTGTACGTTCATAATTGATTTTAAGGCGCGAAACAACACAATCACAAGAGAGGACACGGGACAGAGCGCCTTAGGTAGCATTATAATCGGTGGCATTAGAACCGCTGGAAAGTGGCATTAGAATAAATTATTTCGTTGGCCGACACGTGTGCTTTTTCAGATGGTTACGTTCTTAACGAATAGTTTTCAGCATGAATTTTGGCGATCGTACTATGATATCTCTAATCGGTCATAATCCTTTTTAGTGTCAGTAAACTCTTCCGTGATTCCTTTAGCGTAAGCAACGACGTTGCACATGCCAGAAGGTAAGGCGAAGCAAAAAGTAAGGTTAGCTCGCAACAGCTCACGGGAAAATGCTCGCCTTTCGCGAACGGAACAGAACAGAGCTTTTGTGTTGGGACATGTTCTTTAATATGAACGATCAGCAATCGCGCGACTTTTTCACGATCTGCTAAAACGACTACAGAGCTCTGACAGAAACAATATATAAAGATGTTCTTCAGAAATGACCGTCATGATGTCATACAAGTGACAAAAAAAAGAAAAACTTAAAGCCAGTACAATACCTGTGAATCTCAGTAAGCAGCGGATCTGGCAAGGAAGCGCCACCACCTGGCGAACGCAGATTGAGTTATTGCTTCATCTTCGTCTCTTTCTAAACTGGCATCTCTCCTCCATTCCTCCTCCAAACCCTTCCATCAATCCTCCTCACCCTCATTGCTCTTTCCCACCCCGGGCTGCACTGTATGGCTATGTTATGGTTTACCCTCTCACTTCCCTTTTTTTCCCTCTCATATTTTCACTCCTCCTCATTCTTACATCATTCCTCCTCACCCTCAGTTCGCTTTCCCATTCTCTTGTCAAAGTGTACTCTGAAAAGCTAGGCCATACTTCAACCTCTCCCCTCCTTTCCTTCCCTTCGCACCTTCGCACCACTCCTCACCCTCACTTCCCCTTCTCATCGTCTTCCTATACTGTGTAATGCATGGCTATGCTGTGCTAAGAGCTGTTTGGCATATACCCACCGTCTGCCACGCATAAAATATACTATACAAGGCTATGCCACGCTTTACCATCTCCCCTCCTCCTTTCCTTCCTCCTCACATCAATCCTCAGCATCACTTCCCTTTCTCACCCACTATGCATGCTACACTAGGAGCTGCTTGGCACACGCCCGCTTTTTTATGGCACATACCCACCTCGTTTTCGGCGGCAGCCCACAGCGTTACTGCAAGCTTAGACGGCTCCGCTGTGAATATTTTTCAAATGCAAACATATACATCAACTTGAAAGTTGCTTTGCCTGAGTTATTCTATTTTAAAATGTCATCTGCAGCCAAGTGCACTTCTGGAGATTACGCTTGACGACCGTCTCGTAGCTACGCTGTTTCGAAACTAATCGGTAGATCGTTGCCTGGCACCTAGAAGAAGACGACAAAAACGTGAATGCTATGCACCCATCAGAGCCGTGTTACCAACCGGGTACTCGTCGACGCTCCTCGCAGCGTCCGAAGAAAGGAGACGGCCGCATAACTGCCGCGATGCGACCGACTGCGCCGAGAATCGAACAGGCGCAGCCCGATTCCAAGGGAGCGCCGCTGCAAGCACTCGTCCACTGGATGCAAGAGGCCATCAGTATGCCCGGGGTCAAATCCGAAGAGGTCTCTGCAAATTCAACGAAATGAGCCTGCTGTTCCTAAACGCGACAGGTGCTCGCAAACTTGCGCTGTTAACGTCGCTCCTCCACCGCCATCTAGCAAGGGTAGACTCCCTGCAATACCCATGCAGCCACCAGATACGAGAGTAGCGAACGAAGCGGTAACTTCGCAAAAGCATGTGGCCTCCAGTTCAACAGCAGGCAAGACATTGCAACCACCGCAAGCAGACCTCCAGCCAAGCAAGCCTTCGGCTAATGAAAACAGACGGTCGTCGAAGTACGCACGAAAAGGAGCGAATATTTTAGCGTGTGCCCCTGCTCATACAAAGGCATCTACGAGCTCCAAGCCACCAGATAGTTCACGCCGCCATTATAAAAATGGGGAGGAAGCAGAAGTTTGCGTCAGCTTGCCCCCTCGTGATCCGACCAGGCGCGGTACTTGCCCGCATTTCGCACCACTGGGGGTCGCGATTGAGGCGGATGATGCTAACAGCCGTCCAACTAGTGCAGCACTGCCCACACGGCGAAAATCCGACGCAGTGATACCCGCGGATGATGCAAACGGACGAGTAGGTCCGGCTGAAAAAGTGGATATGCAGCCACCAGTTAGGACCCGTGATAAGATCGTCTCGCGAGCGCCGTTTCCTCCAAAGACTGCGAATGATGCCCAAGTGAGGGTGCTTCCTGTTCCGCCAAAAACCACCGGTCTCCTAAGGGAGAAACCGTCCACGGCTCCTCCACCCCGCGGCGTAGACGAACCAGCCGTAGGGCCACTTGTTGGACCAGGACCCCTTCCACAGACACCAGCAGCGGATGCTGACGACATACTCGCCGCCGTCCTAGTGCCTCAGAGGCCACCTGTAGCTCCCAACTTCGACCCTTTCAGGCGCCCGTCAAAGCAGGAGGATCGCGTCCTTGATTCGATCGCTGGGACGCAGTCAGCCACCATACAGTCGCAAAAATACTGTAAGAAGAAGAAGGAGAAGCGGAAGAGCATGTCTTCTGTGCCGGGGTTGAAACCCTTCACAGAAGACGCCCTTAATGGGAAGAACATTTTTTCGGAGCGGGAAGATATCCTGGCGCTGCAGAAGGTCGCTGGCTTGTGCCTATTCATCATCATTCTCTCCTCGGCGCTGTTTTTGGGCTATTATCTTACGTGGATCAACGAAAGGTCTCGGACCAGCTCATTCGCTCCATCGCTACACAACGCCTCTCATGACCAGAACGACTCACTGATCACTTTGCCGGTGACCATCGCCGCCGAAGCTGTGGAATGATGTTAGTGCACCAGATTCGCGAAGGTGACACCCGAACCTGGCGACCGATCGTGAGGACAATGCAAGTGCGGAAGGCTTCATGGAGATTTACACGACGCTCTCAAATAGGCCCTTACATGTGCTCAACGCGTCTCGCTTTATTAATGAAGTTAATAATTTGTAGCGAGTCTTTCTGCAGGTATTGTGAACACGTTCAAACCCGTATTTCGTAACTATGGGCAGTGAGTTACGAGGTGCATATTAGCAATCAATTTTGTATTCTTTCGCGGCGTCTCCATTTTTTGTACAATCGTCTAAGCACAATATGTAAGTACAATATGTACTTAGAGTGGAATGAGGTCTGCTGATGTTAACTTCGAGACGAATTTTCTCTCTTTAGAGCAATAGGTCTACTGCTTCAGGGATATAACTACAAAACGAATGCGTACAGTAACGTAGCATTGTGGACGCGTTGGTAGGACGTGATGAGGTTTTTTAGCTCAAGAAATGGCCCGAACGAAAACAGAAGTGACATACAAGCGCTAATTTGCAACATTTTTTATATTCAGCAACAGCTTTTGAATACTGTGCAAGTTAATGTTACAATAGCAGATAGTACAGCAACCTACAAGAGGGGAAGGTCTACTAGACTTGGTGTTTCTGAGCCAACGCCTTGCGGATGATGGTTGTAAAAGCGGTATTTCCGATCACAAAGCAGTATTGGTTGATATTTCGCTTCCGCTAAAAAAAAAAAAAAAAGCCACAAATATTGTACGCGTAATTTCCATACTTTGATCGTGCGGATGATGCTTCTGTTATTGACACCGTTAGTGAAAATTTTGATCGTTTTCTGAAGTTGAGTTGTGCTGGTAATGATGTCAATGTTTTTGTTTCTTTTATCGAAAATCTCATTCTATCGTGTATCCATCGCTTTGTGCCTGTTAAAACCAAGAAAAGAATCTGTTTAAACCATGGATGACGAGAGATATCTTACACTTATCCCGACGTTTGTGCAGAATACGGTGCACAAAGCAGAGTGAAGATCCCTCTAAAACTGCTCTGTTTAACCAAGTGATTGAGGGCTTTGAGTTAAAACTTAAATAAGCCAAAGACTTTTATTTCAAAGTATCATTAACTGAGTAAAATACAAAAGCCACACAAAACGTCGAAATCGACGAAATCGGAAAAAACGGAGCAGTAGAAACAGATACAGAGAGCAGAGACGTGGCACTAACAACTGAAGTTTATTTCGGAAACAACCTTCCTCCCAAGTCCGTACAACGCATGCGCAGATGTGTTAGCGCAGCCTCAGTCTATCTCACCAGGAATGAATGTTTGTTTTTAGCACAAAGGTGATTTACTCTGTTTAGCTGCCGGGTGTATCTTTTGGTTCCTTTTTGGTTTTGTTTGGTTTGTTTATCTGCGCATGCGTTGTACGGACTTGGGAGGAAGGTTGTTTCCGAAATAAACTTCAGTTGTTAGTGCCACGTCTCTGCTCTCTGTATCTGTTTCTACTGCTCCGTTTTTTCCGATTTCGTCGATTTCGACGTTTTGTGTGGCTTTTGTATTTTACTCAGTATGTACCAACTTGCCCAACAAGCAACTCTTCTAAACGTGTTTTCTAGTACCTTGGGCTCTTTCCTGAATCAGTTTTCTTCCGCGGTCCGTTTGAATGTGTGCGTTGATGGCATCGTTTACCACACCCTCAAGGCACGCTACCTTTCCAAGTGCGTCAAGAATGATGTTCCCCCAGGTGACGTCGTTGCCTTTTTTGGTTCCCCTCCCACCTTCGGAGGGCCATTGGAAGAGAATTTCGAAGATTTTGATATCGGAAACATGGAGACAAGTGAGACACTGGCAGTACTGGCTCAGAGGGACGTGCTTCACCGGGCAAAGCAAGGTCCTCGGGTCCGCCTCTTTTCGTCAACATAGTCACCGAGCTGGCGTGCTGATTGAAGCGCATTGGCGGAACGTTGTTAGGTTAGTTCCGAAGCGTGCGAAAGAAAAACAAAAGACGGGAGGCGTGGTCTACATCGACGGTGAGTTGGTTCCCCCTGACGTTCACGACCTGTTAGAGAAAGGCCCCAAGTTTGCTTTGGCCCCATGCGTGACCCCTCCTCAGCTTCTGGCCACCGTGCGGGAGTTGTCACACAAAGCGCCCTTCGAGGAAAAAGAAAGGTGCTTGTCGGAAGGTATTGACCAACTTCGGAGGTCAGCAGCGTCAAGTGGTTCTTCGGATAAGCTCCTGCGACCAGTGGTGCGGTATTTGGAGGAAAATGACCTTCGCCTAATCCAAGCTGACAAAGAAGGTGGATTTGTAGTTCTTCCTTTTGACACCTTCCACCAAAAAGCAAGAGAAGCACTGGACAAGAACTTCACGGGGGTTGCCCTAAAACCGTCGAAAATCAAGAAGGATGCTCTAAAACTCATGGAACAGCTTCACCTCGAGGCCCTGGCTAAGTCAGCGAAAAAGAGCAAAGGTGATGTGCTCTCTGTGTTTTTCACGCTTAAGACGCATAAGCCGGAGCGCCCTATGAGAACCATTGTTACTGAGGAAGGTTCTTGGCAGAAACTTGTCGGTAGGTTTCTGCAAGCTCCCTTAAAGCTCTTGTTCCCGATGATCCGTGTGGCATTGACAGCTCGAGTGTGCTGGTTGAGGCTCTGGGGGCGGAAGAGCTGGTGGCGAACACAGCTTTTTCTGTCGACATTGAAGAACTGTATTATTCTGTACCCCATAACGAACTATTTTCAGTTCTGCGCGAGGCCATTGAATCACATGGCGAGACTTCTTTTCAAGGGGCGTGTGGCCTTGCAACTGAGAACTTTATCGAACTTTTAAACTTTTATTTGTCGGCAACTTTTATCACCTTCGATGGCAAATTGTTTTTACAGAGAAATGGTATTTGCATAGGGTCTTGTGTTGCTCCGGTGCTTTGCAGTATTTTTTTAGGCAATTTTGACCGACGCTTGTGCCAAAGCCTTGATGATCACCGGGTAGTCCGTATTTTTAGATATGTCGATGATTTTATTGTTTTTCTTAGCATTGGGGGAAGTGATTGTGTTTTAGATGTCATTGGTAACATCATGTCAGTATTTCAAGCATGCTGTTCACATTTTCGTTTCACGCATGAAGTTCCACAGGAAAATTCCATTAGGTTTTTAGACCTCACACTCACGTTTCATTCTCATGTTCACGTGTGCTGGAAGTATAGTCCAAGGACTAAAAAGAATATTTTGCCCTATGATTCCTCCCACTCCAAGCTGGTGAAAAGAGGGATCACCAATCTTTGTTTGACAAATGCTGTTACAAAGAGTTGCATTCATAAAATGCAAGACAGCGTGACTGAGCAGCAAAATAGGCTTTTGTTGGCAGGCTACCCGAAGTCGGTAATAGCCTCTGTTGCTGAACATGGGTTTAAGCGCCTCAATGTAAAACACAGAACTGATGCGGGTGTTGGAGAACGCAGTAATGATGGAGGTGTTCGAGAACAGAAGAACTTTGTGGTCATGCCGTACGTCCATGGCATATCACACAGATTGAAGAAGGTTGCGGCCCGCATCGATGTTCGACTGGTCTGTTCTGCACCCAGCAAACTCGCGGGTCTTTGCAAGAGGGTTGCGCAGCTCGGCACAGTAAGCAGTGTGTGTGACATAAAACATGTGAAGAAATACTGCGCGTGTATCACATGTGCGGTGTATTGCATCCCGTTAAGTTGTGACAGGTTTTACGTGGGACAGTCTGGTAGATGTATCAATGTTCGGCTGAGGGAGCATGGAAATCTGCTACCCTCGGGCACTGGTGGTAACTTGCCGCTGCACTGCAAGTCATGTGGGTGTAAGCCCCTTTTCGATAAGGTCATAATTTTAGGAAAGGCTAAGACGCAGCGTGAACGGGAGATTATTGAGGCTTTTCATATCTGGAAACTGGGTCCTGACAAATGTGTTAGCGTAGCCTCAGTCTATCTCACCAGGAAAGAATGTTTGTTTTTAGCACAAAGGTGATTTACTCTGTTTAGCTGCCGGGTGTATCTTTTGGTTCCTTTTTTGGTTTTGTTTGGTTTGTTTATCTGCGCATGCGTTGTACGGACTTGGGAGGAAGGTTGTTTCCGAAATAAACTTCAGTTGTTAGTGCTACGTCTCTGCTCTCTGTATCTGTTTCTACTGCTCCGTTTTTTCCGATTTCGTCGATTTCGACGTTTTGTGTGGCTTTTGTATTTTACTCAGTATGTACCAACTTGCCCAACAAGCAACTTTTCTAATCATTAACTGAGCTTCATGAATTCAATCCTAAAAATTGGCAATATATCTTACTTTGTATTACAAATAATAGCACGTTCTTGTAATTAATGAGACGTCTCCAAATAACTCTGACAAAATTTCATCTGAATTTAACTGCTACTTCCAATCTGTTTTTATGCAAGATAACCTCGAAATCCCTCCTTTTCTGGGTAGCGCAGCAACAGCAACTAGTGACCTGCGTCTATCTTTTGATGGTGTTTTCAATTTAGTGTTAAAAATGGGTAGTACGAAGTTTTGTGGTCAGACAATATTTGCGATGCTTTTGTAATTCGTTAATCCCTTTGGACTAGCCGTCATCTTAGACGTTTTCAACACATCTTTGGAAACCGCTTGCGTTCCTTCCTCGTGGCGACAGGCTAAAATTAGGGGGTGCGAATAGTGAAATTTCATCTCGAATCGAACAGTGCCGAAAAGTGGCCAAAAATGTCGAATTCGAATCGAATCATCATCATCATCGTCATCATCATCATCCTGACTACGCCCACTGCAGGGCACAGGCCTCTCCCATGTTCCGCCAGTCAACTCGGTCCTGTGCTTTCTGCTGCCACGTTATACCTGGAAACTTCTCAATCTCATCTGCCCACCTAATTTTATGTCTCCCCCCTCACGCGTTTGCCATCCCTTGGAATCCAGTCAGTTACCCTTAATGACCAGCGGTTATCCTGCCCACGTGCTACGTGCCCGGCCCATGTCCCTTTCTTTTTTGATTTCAGCTATGATATCCTTAACCCCCGTTTGTTCCCTGACCCACTCTGCTCTCTTACTGTCTCTTAAGGTTTGACCTATCATTTCGAATATAATTCGAATCGAATATCGAATACTAAAGATTTTGTTGAAAATTGAGAGAACGAACAAATAAATGCAATCTGCTCATGTACTCGATCACATGACGTGGTGAGTGACTGCCACCGAAAGACTACAAATTGTCATGCAGAAACACAAGCTGTTCCACAGGACCTGGCTTCAAACTTTCTCGTCGTGATGCTGAGTTGTTTCCTGCACTTGAAAACATGCGCTCACTGGGCGTCTCAGTAGCAGGGATGGGAAAGTATCGCAAAGCAATTTTGGCGATACCTGGATAAAGTGCAGCTCTGTGCGCTTTCCACTATTTCAAAGGATAATCCTGTTTTGGGGTCACGAGCTCATTCAAGTAGTATTGGACATCTTGACTATTAGGTATGAGCTCTGTGCTGGTTATTTTTTGCCGCTAGCAGTTCGACAGTCTCCCAGACTCTTCTCTGGCCTCCTCTGCGGAGCCACGACGTGCGGAAGTGACTTAATCTCCTTTAAAATAGACATGCATTCACTTTTGAACCAGTATATCGATGAAAGTTTTAACGCAAGGCCTTCTGTGACGACATTAGCGTTATAGTTTTCGCCACCCCACTCTAACCCTGTTGCACCATTGGCCCTTATCGTGCTTTAGATATTCGTCCAGTCGAATTATTGGAAACTTAGAATACTAGTTATTCGAAAGTCGAATCGAATTATTCGATTAAGTATTATTCGATTCGAATTCGAAACTCGAATATTCGCACACCCCTAGCTAAAATTTTACTATTGCACAAATCGGGTAACAAACAAATGTTAACGGCTACCGGCAGATTACTCTAACTTCTCACCCCTGCAAACTACTCGAACACAATTTACACACGTATCATGGATTACCTAGAAACCAATAGCATGTTAAGTGATTGCCAGGATGGTTTTTCTGGCGGTGTTGGCATCGTAACTCAGTTAGTCAAATTCACTCATGAAATCGCTTAATGACTAGATCTTGGTACACAGGCTGAAGCAATATTTATAGATCTGTCCAAAACATTTGACACTGTCGTACACCATAAACTACAATTTAAGCTCAGCCTAATTCTAAATAATCCTAAATCCACAGTCTGGGTTGCTAGTTTTCTATCTGATTGTTCCCAATGCGTACATTACAATGCTTCTGACTCCGTTATTGACAATGTCTCCTCTGGTGTGCCGCAGGATGCATTCCTTGGACCTCTTCTCTTCCTACTTTATATTAATGATTTAACACAAAGTATAACCACTAACATGCGTCTATATGCCGATGATTGCGTTCTCTACCACACTGTTAACTCTAGTCTCGGCCATCTAATAAATTTCGCTCTCTCTGTTAACTCTAGTGACGTGTTTTCTAACTTTTGCTCATGCTAGAACGCCTGGCAGATGAGTATAAACAATAAAACTGTTTGAATGACATTCACTAGGTGTTTAGCTCCTTCGGTTTCCTCGTGCCCTTTCAATAACCCTTCTTTACTTACAGGACCCGAGTACAAGCATCTGGGACTTCTCTTTATGACAATATGTCTTTGAGCAAGCATGTTGAGATTGTATGTATTAAATTATTTTTTAAAAACTGGGTTACCTTCAGCGCACCCTTCGAGTGGCCCCCCAAGAAACCAAACTGCTCACATACAAAACAATAATCCGTCCAGTATTTGAATATGCGCCTATCGTTTGGAACCCATTTGATAAAAACGATATTAACAAAATTGAGTCCGTTCAAAAAAAAAAGCTATAGGCGAAAATCTTGGACTATGATTTAGTGTAACAAAATGTGGATTGATGGCATTCAATGATCCCAATGATTAGGCGGTGTCAATACTTAGGGTGAGCGAATACAAGTACCAAGGAGTGTGGGTAAATGAGGGTGATAGATACGTGGAGGTACAGGAAAAGCCTCGGCAGCAAAGGGAAAGAGGAATGCTGCAATAATGAAGCACAGAGCGTTGTGGGGATACAATAGGTACGAGGTGCTTCGAGGGCTGTGGAAAGGTGTAATGGTACCAGGGCTTACTTTTGGGAACTCAGTGGTGTGCATGAGGTCAGAGGTGCAATCAGGAATGGATGTAACTCAAAGGACTGTGGGACGCCTTGCGTTGGGCGCTCACGGGAAGACGACAAATGAGGCTGCAAAGGGCGATATGGGGTGGACAAGTTTTGAGGCGAGGGAAGCTCAGAGCAAAAAAAGGTTCTAAGAAAGGCTAAGGAATATGAAAGAGAGTATACGGGCATAGAAGCTGTTCCGTTATTTGTATAGGAAGAGCGTTGACACACAGTGGACAAAAAGAACTAGGAGGCTCACTAGTAAATATACGGCTGGCAGTGTAAACGGGATGGCAACAAAGAGCGTTAAACGAAAAGCCAGAGAGGCGGAGAGGATTTACTGGATGGCAGCGATGGAGAAAAAACCGGCTCTGAGTAACTACCAAAAGGGCAAAAATGAAATAAGGAGGGAGGCATTTTATGATAATTCGAGGGGAAGCACTTTACTGTTTGAAGCGAGATCGGGTTGCCTTCGAACGCGTAGTTATAAAGCGAGATTTAGTAAAGAAGCAGAACAATGTACATGCTGTGGGCAAGATGAGGAAACGACGGAGCATGTTCTGATTGAATGTGGGGATATACACCCAGGTGTACGCTGAGGCACGAGCCTACATGAAGCCTTAGGTTTTAGGGACGACAATGGAAAGCTGAACACGCCCGCGATAGAAGTAAGTAAAAGACGGTTGGAGTATTGGTGGCAGAAAACTAGAGGGAAAGGACAGGAATAAATAGTGGGAAAAAAATAAGGACATTCTGCCGTAAGGGGCTGAGAACTGGGCTTTGAACTTGCGTTTTTTTTTCCTATAGTAAGATAGATTTAATCGAAATAGACAAGGCTTTAGGCTAACTTTAAAAAAAAAAAGGAAAAAGCTTTTTTTCTTTATTTGTCCAGCCCGGTGGCACACTTGTCACCGCCCCGTTATAATGGGGACGCTCATATCATCCATCCATCCGTCCATTGAAGGTAAAGTCAATGGAACGGAAAAAGTACCGCGACCGTCTGGGCCGCATCGTATTTGATGCAGCGCGGCCCACGCAGCGGCGGCGAGGTGTTGATTTTACGCGGAATAATGCATGTCTTACGAGTTCCGTGCGCGTTTGCCACCCCGAATGAAGCATAACATTGTTCTCTAACTGATTAGGGAAGAAACATCGGCCGTTTTCACTTGCCTGCGCACGCACGCACGCGTATACTAACTCGACGCAAGAAATTCGAACTGCGTGGCACTTATGCGCCCCGCTGTCGGTATTTATGTTCAAGCGCTTGAAACCTGTCTGTTTATAAAAGCACGGCTAGAGACGCGCACGAAGCATTCAAAGATGATTCTGACGTAGGTGAGAGCGCGATGAAAATTACTGCGAACAGTGGAGCGCGCGGGCGCCGCGCTGTTCACGTTTCTTTTGACTGCCTATGTACATGCTACACTACGCGACGTGTAGACGTACGGAAGTATATTGAACCACATGCAGCCATGCAACAGATGCACAGTGACCCATCTGAGCTTTATTTTACGCCAACTTTTTGTCACAGCTGCGCGCACACCGATGCTTTCGGAGCCATATTTCGTTTTCATTTTTTATTTTAATTTTCTTGATCAGCTCCTGATTCTCTTGCCGTAAGGGAAAGCTTTAAAACACTTACTACATCAGGGCAGCTTCTTCGTGATGGAGGACTGAAGCCGACACTCTAAAGAATATACAAACCTCTCGTTGTTTAAAAATAAGGCAGCAATTCGCTTTCAGGAGCTTTAAGAAGAGGCATGTCACACATCTCTCGTTATATAGAACAAAAGTGTGCGGCGAACGTTCACAGAGAATCCGCATCTTGGTGCGAGTTGCGTTAGAAAAGTATGAGTACGAGCAGTAATGGCATGCACGTCAAAAAGCCATCAAAAGTGGTTGCTGCGGAAATGTCTTAGCAGTGAATTTCTACGGCGCGCTGATCGTTATTTGCGAGCCCAAGGGTGTCAATTTCACGCCAATCGTGATAGGCAGTTTTAGAATAGGGTACGCAAAGATAGCGTTCGTTTCGTAATTACCCTCGCATAAAGTGGTCACCCTAGAGTACACGTAGACACCCTAGAGTACGACGCATGCGCAGTGGCCACACAAACGCTAACTCAAAGCTTTGCGTACCCTATTTTAAAACTCTCGATAAATAGCTGCCCGGCAATGTTATTGTTCATGAACCTTCTCCGGCAATCAAACACACTGCACTATTACTCTCACAGATGTAGAGGGAGTACTGCAAGAGCCGAGAAACTGTATTACTCTCGCCAGAGTTCCTTAACTCTGTGGGGGAGTAGTGGAGAGTTAGCCGCGGAACTTAATCTTTCCTTGAAGCCAGAGTAAAAGAGACTGCGACCTCTCTGCTACTCAGATGGAGTTCCCCATCCACGGAACTCTCGCGCCGACGTAGCGTGAACAGGCTCGGGAACTCTTTCCTAAGCAGACGGAGCACAAACGCCGCACAGCGATATACAACTGTCTGTAATCCCCCGAGCGTAGACGTCGCAGATGTCACTTTAATGTGCAAGTTAATAGGGCAGCTTTCAGTGATAACGAAAGAAAGTTTTTGCGAACGTCAAACTCTGGCTTCTGAAACGCCAACAGAGGCACCTTCGAAGCCTCGAACAGCGGCAACTTATAACGCATCGCCACAAATTAGTTTACGACACAAACTGGGACGAGGAAGACCCTAAAAGCGTTAGTGCAATAAGAATTAAAAAAATGGGAAGGGTGGAGGGGAAGCCGTGAATAAAAAAAAGTCGCAGTTTCACCGCAAGGGTGAAGCAGTGAATGCGATAGCAACAAATTCTAATGTTAATCGAGTGAGGCTGGCAGCTAACTCTTTTGGATCCGATCTCACGCAACTCTACAAAATGCTGGTTTAAAAGCATACTGCCGCTCCAGGGACACTGTTCGCACAATCTCCTCGCGTTGAGAGCCGAGCACGTAGGAGCCAGCCGCCCGCTGTCGGCTGCTGAGATTGCGAGATAACGCGTGCGCCAGCGACGACCGCGCTCGTAAAACCAAGGGTCGCAGGGGCTGCATGAGGGACACCTCCCCCCACCCCCTCGCGTCTTCCCGCGCTTGTTAAAGACACGCGGGGCGTTTCCTCTCCTTGAGCATTCCCCGGCTCGTCGAACAGGCGGGGGGGGATCTTATCGCATACGCCTCGGAGTGACGGAGGTGGGCCGGCTCGTTTGATGTGCGCGTTTGTCGCCCTTCAGCGGCGTTTGTCGCCCCCCGCTTACGCACTATTATCCGCGGGTATTTTTCTTCGTGGCTTTTACTTATATATATATATATATATATACACACACACACATATATATATATACATATATATATATATATATATACATACATATATATATACATATATATATATATATATATATATATATATATATATATATATATATATATATATATATATATATATATATATATATATATATATATATATATATATGGGGAACGTGCACTGAGCCGGTGGCGCCTCGGTGCGGGAGTGAACGAAAGGAATTGGCGTGTTCCGTGCAGCAGCCGACCTATGAGCGCAGGCCTGTCAGGTTGTTAGCGGTGCTTCGCAATGTCGCGTTCTGCTGTGTCGTAAAATGTGCCGATAACTATAAGAACTACGCACCTGAAACAAAGTTTCAGGTGCGTAGTTCCACCTCCCTCGTGCGCACGCCTATGACGCCACGTAAAGTAAGTGATCCCGCGGGCACGTTTATGAAGTACATGCTGTAGCTTGTTCGCTGTGAATTTACTCTCCACGCTTGTTAACTGATATTTTTAACGTGCTGGAGGAACCGAGGGGCATCCGGAAAAAGTGACCTCGAGTCTCTAGTCCACAATTCGTTCGCGAAAAGCAATCGACAGATCCAGCAATTCTCCCTAGTTCACTGCTGCTGTTCTTCCCCCGTATCGCAGTTCGTAAACAGTAACATTAAGGAAGAAGTCACGTATGCCAGGCAAACTGCGTCGCAGGCCACGAGAATTTCAAAATTTATTCCCCATGTACTGCCATAGCCCTTAACAGCAGTGCGCACGCAAGCGAAGCCGGGCCACGCCGTTCTATTGCGCTACGTGACAGCTGAGATATCGCGTGCAAAGCTGGCACGTGACAAGTTTAGTCAAGGACCCATGCAGCCCGAGCAATGCCTGCAAACGGAGCTGAACTACTGCACAGAAAACTTCGCGCAAATGTCACGCATTACTAAATGCAACACGGGCAGTTCGGCGACCGTACGTATTACTTGCGCGCATAGCAAGGGGTTGTCTAACACATGTCAGACACAAATGTCATCGTTTACTCAACAATAACCAGGCAAAATGGCAAGAAATAATGTCTACAAACGTCGATGGTGACGGTCTATGCTTCGAGCTTTACGCTGGCCGGCCGCACGAATCGCCCTTTCAAAACACTCTGCCGCGCGTCTGTGCTACGTCACACAGAAAACATGATTGATTCCGTAAATTTATGTCCCTTCTCCTCTTTTTGGGGCCCTAAAAGAATCATGCACTGATAACTTTGTGGAAGCTAGCCTACCCGTTTTATCAAACCTGTCACCTTCGCGCACACGCACTTGCATACAACGCGGGCGTAGCTGACGGAGAGACGACGATTCGTAGCACGCCAGTTGACACCTGAAGTGGCCGCAAGTCGCCACTGGCGGCGCTGACGGCGCATAGGTGCAGTGCACTGCTGCGCCCCCCTGTAGGTGCTGCACGTTTCCCATATATATATATATATATATATATATATATATATATATATATATATATATATATGAGAACTAACAGACAAAGATGCCAAGGAAAGTATAGGGGGAAGCTATTAGAAGTAATTGTAATGTAAATGTGAAGAAAGGAAAGTGGACGAAAAGATAACTTGCCGCCGGCAGGATCCCGAACCTGCGACCTTCGAATAACGCGTCCGATGCTCTACCACTGAGCTACGGTGGCGGTCATCTCTCCGTCCACTTGATAGGGTATATATGTGTACTTAAACGTGGGAGCGTCAATCAGCGCCGCCTATTGCCATTACGGCGAGTGTGGGGAACACTCGCCGCAATAGGCGGCGCTGATTGACGCTCCCACGTTTAAGTACACATATATACCCTATCAAGTGGACGGAGAGATGACCGCCACCGTAGCTCAGTGGTAGAGCATCGGACGCGTTATTCGAAGGTCGCAGGTTCGGATCTCCTCGCCGGCGGCAAGTTATCTTTTCGTCCACTTTCCTTTCGTCACATTTACATTACAATTACTTCTAATAGCTTCCCCTATACTTTCCTTGGCATCTTTGTCTGTTAGTTCTCATTAATACTGTGTTTAACAAAGCAAACGAGCCCTTAAGTTTACAATTCCTTCCTTCATTTATAACGAGGGTCTCGTTCTGGCAGACTTGATGCCTTCAGGTGGCATGCGAGGGATTATTAGTCAGCTGCCCTCTCGTAATAAGATCACGTACTACGTGACGCCTACAGGCAAAGAGTGTTCCACACTCGCCGTAATGGCAATAGGCGGCGCTGATTGACGCTCCCACGTTTAAGTACACATATATCCCTATCAAGTGGACGGAGAGATGACCGCCACCGTAGCTCAGTGGTAGAGCATCGGACGCGTTATTCGAAGGTCGCAGGTTCGGATCCTGCCGGCGGCAAGTTATCTTTTCGTCCACTTTCCTTTCTTCACATTTACATTACAATTACTTCTAATAGCTTCCCCTATACTTTCCTTGGCATCTTTGTCTGTTAGTTCTCATTAATACTGTGTTTAACAAAGCAAACGAGCCCTTAAGTTTACAATTCCTTCCTTCATTTATAACGAGGGTCTCGTTCTGGCAGACTTGATGCCTTCAGGTGGCATGCGAGGGATTATTAGTCAGCTGCCCGCTCGTAATAAGATCACGTACTACGTGACGCCTACAGGCAAAGAGTGTTCCACACTCGCCGTAATGGCAATAGGCGGCGCTGATTGACGCTCCCACGTTTAAGTACACATATATACCCTATCAAGTGGACGGAGAGATGACCGCCACCGTAGCTCAGTGGTAGAGCATCGGACGCGTTATTCGAAGGTCGCAGGTTCGGATTCCTGCCGGCGGCAAGTTATCTTTTCGCCCACTTTCCTTTCTTCACATTTACATTACAATTACTTCTAATAGCTTCCCCCTATACTTTCCTTGGCATCTTTGTCTGTTAGTTCTCATTAATACTGTGTTTAACAAAGCAAACGAGCCCTTAAGTTTACAATTCCTTCCTTTATATATATATATATATATATATATATATATATATATATATATATGTATATATATATATAGTTAAAAAAAATATATCAAGCACGTAGGAAAAAAATTGTTCTCGGAAGGACTGACGTTTCGGCCGCGGGACCGGCCTTCGTCGGAGTGATGCACACATGTGACATCAACGTAATATAAGACGAACAATGACTTAGCGTTGCACTATTATTGGCTGACAAGCGATTGTTAAAAGCACGTGGTGAACAGTACGCGTGATAGGACAAGGAAACGGGAATGTACGCATGCGTATTTGCGGGCGAAAACGGAGTGCAAAAATAAAGCGACAGTACATATGCGTCACCAAAACGAAAAACGTGATAGGTTCAACTGAGCACAGATTACTGATCAACATAAGCGCGTGCGCAACATCTCGTGGAAGTCAAGAGGAACTAAATGGGTAGAAAGGAAAGTTTGCCAGCACTTTCATTCATACCACAAGTGATGGCCTTAAATTTATAGATTAAATACGATTCTCGAAGCTCTCTTTCGTGGTGGAAACGGAAACCAGATTGAAGGATTGTAGCAAAAATCAGCCGAGAGTGTCCATATAATTGCTATCGCAATAAAAAATATTGGAGGACGCTTGAGCTTCGCCTTCAAGAGTAGATCGCGATAGCTTAATCGGGCCTCGTGCGCATCGCCTTCTGAACTGCTAGCCTGCTTCGATTCTCGGTGCATGCCTTAACCGTGCCGTAAGAAAACCAATCACTGTCCGCGTAACATTGGCTGTTTCAAAGTATCATTGAATGCATATTGCAAGTACAGTTGTTAAGTGCCCACTACGCCATAATTATTCCTTTTGCGAATCAGCGACAGACAGACAGACAGAAAAACTTTATTGGCAAGTGTGTTTGGACCCCCCGAGGTCCCTGGACCACCGCGCGGTCCCACGCCACGTCTACACGGCCATGCCCCTCGCCGCGATGACATCGGCAGCCCGAGTCACCGCAGCAAGCTGCAACGCCGCGTCCTCAGACGAGAGCAGGACCTCCCAGTCCTCCCAGCTGGAGATGGCAAGCTGTCCCTGCGGGGGAGGATCAGCAGGGCAGCCGAAAAGAATATGGGAAAGGGTGGCGTGGGGTTCGCCGCACAGGGAACATTCAGGGGAAGTGCCGCAGTAGTGCGACAACAGCTGAGGAGATGGGAGAGTGCGAGTCTGGAGACGTCTCCATAGGATTTGTTGGGAGTGGGTAAGGGAGGGATTTGGGGGGAGGGTATGTCCTTCGGTTCAAACGGGGTATTTGCGTGAGTTTCTCTGCAAAAGTGTGCGCCCGCTCCTTCGAGAAGCCCGAATCGAGGCTGTCCTGAGCCCGGCAGATTAATCCTCGGGCCAATTTATCGGCAGCCTCGTTTCCGGGGTTCCCTGAATGAGCCGGCACCCACTGGAGCTCTACCATGCGTGGAAGGGCCCACTGCGCGTCCGTAGGGCAACACGCGAACCTACACAGCTGTTCACTTTGTTGATTGTTCTGCTGCTGATGGTGATTAAATATGTCTGAGCGCTTTGTAATGGGTGGGCCTTTACAACACCCACTCGTTGCTCAGTTCACATCTTCTGACGCCTGGCGCGATTCTACGCTTCTGCCACGCAGTATGTTATGCGTTATGGAGACTCCTTCCATTACATGACATGCATGCAGTGTATTTTTTTTTTCCAAAGCAGTTTTAAGAAATATTCTGGCTCTGTTGTTTATGCCACAATATTGTTTCACTATTTGTAAGGACGCCATCCTCTTTTGGGACGTCCTGCAAAGGGCTTTCAAAAAGAAACTTGATTTAAATTCTCATAGCATGCGTTATCTCGTACCACCCAAAAGCAGTGCTATTGTTTACATGCTCTTGTTAATGGGTATGCACAGTTTATGCCGTGGCCACATCCTGATAAACAAAGGCGCGCAGTGAGCGCTCTTCGTGATTTTTTTAATGGACACCAATTTAGTGAACTATCCATAGCATATCATAGTCAAGATGCAAGTGCATAACTCATAGTCAAGTGCATAAAATTATCTGTACGGACTCTATCCACGATCTTAACATGCTATATGAACTGGACTATCCCCATGGACTGTCATGCGTTACACGCCCTATATTGTATAATGTACATAGTGCTTCTAATTATTTTTCTTCTTTTATTGTTTTTATTTTCTTATCTTTGTATGTACCTTCTATATTGCTGCCATGATGTTGGGATAGCCGGCTCTTACGTAGCCTACCTTCCCGTATTTTTCATATATAAATAAAAAAAACCTGCATGTTAGACAGGCGTGCAGAACCAATGGTGTCATCATGGTCACATTTCGTACAAATGACTGTCC
>JALIZH010013625.1:0-21619 GCA_030522465.1 Rhipicephalus appendiculatus
GATATTAGTATTAATGTCTACACTAAGTGTTGAGCTTGTCAGGATTTCGCGATTGTCGGCTACGCACTGTTATTTCCACTTGCGCAGTCGGAAACACACAACAAAAGTGAAATCAGTTGAACGCGCGTGATAGTTATGCGAGACTGTGATGAGTGAGTGGGGCATCTATGTGACAGTGCGGCAGTGGTGTGTTTAGTGGAGTGATATGGTGTCGCGAGTGACGCAAACGCGGTGACACTTCTTTTCTTTAAACGGTCCGCGGAACTGTCTTCAGTAAATACATCGCCACGCGCCGTAGTATTAATGCATTTCTAGCTTCACTCCGTTTGTTTTCGTTCCGTTTGCTTGTTTATGTTCTTCCTCCGCTTGTCATAAAGTTGCATTCGTTCTTTGTGCGTAAAAATGGCTTCTCCTTTCCTGATCCGAGGCTTTGCCTCAAATTAAAAACAAATTACCAAACCCTAAAAACCTGCATAACAAATTGGCGTCCGCTACGACAGGACGGAACAGGACGAAGCCATTTTCTTTATTTCCATGAATAGAGAGTCACCTGCAATGAGTACGGCAGAATTTATAGCGTTGGGCGTGCGCTTGGGGTTACAGGGCGCGGAATTAGAAGCGTGGTGTGAGAAACAGGAAGATCGAGCGCGCGCAGAGAGGGCCGCAGAACTGGAAGAAAAAGAAAGAGCGCTGGTAGATGAGTTAGAAATTGAAGAACTCAAGCGCAGAACGCTACGGCTCAAGCTAAAGCTTGCAGATGTTTTAGAGACGCGGCTAAGAACAGAGAGCTATGTTAAGCCGTTTCCTAGCTCCAATGATGAGTTGGAGGGAGAGTTCGACTCTTTCACTAAGGTTGGCGTTGAATCTCGCCATACACTTTCGTTAAAGCCAGATGTCCGAATCAAGGATGGCATAGAGACTGGCAGCCTTGAAACTAAGAAACGCTTAGCTGAACGCGACGAAGCAGAGCATAGCTTCATGAGTGAGGAACAGAGAAGTTCCACTAAAAATGACTTGTGCTGTACAACATCTACGATGAAAAGCACCTGCATTGGAGAGGCAAAGGTATCTCCGAATAAACCCCTTGATGAAAGTGTGAGTGCTTTTGAGAATAAAGACAGTGAATGCAGTAGGGTGAACTCTGAGGAGTTTGACACAGGGTCGCCAGGGGAGCTGCATGCTTCGGTATCACCGGATTCAGGATCGGTCGTGCACCATGCAAATTACAATATTGTTAAGGAAGCAAGGTTAACTTCTCGGGTCAGTGGAAATGGTTTGTGTCTGAGGGGAGCCGGGAGGAAGTGCAGAAGCACCTCTTAAAAGGGAAAAAGTAGACACACAGGTGTACTCATTAATGCACGATCACGTGGTCTTGCACGATCACCTAGTTGGAAGTGCCGGTAATGTTCAAGAGCCAACCATTAAATCTTTAGTACCTAGGAACAGGGTATCAGTGTATGGTTCTCTGAACAATAAAGAAGCTGATGCGTCCGTTGTGGCATCTTCGCAGACAGGAGGTAGTTTGCGTGAAGTATTGCATGCCCGGCCACCTGATCGCTCCGGTAAAGGCGTTGACGTGCTGAAAGCATTCATTCGAACGCTCCTGAGGCGCGCGTGCAAGCAACGCGTTCAGTTGGATTGCGACCTTCAATCTTTTAATTCAGAAGGGCGTCCGAGTATTGTCGTCGAGCTTTTCAGAATGACGTGGGGTCAGAAACGCTTCCAAGCGTTGCCGGTGGTTTGCTCCGAGTACAAGATATGTGACGTGCGTCTTGTCTGGGACGCAATCACTTAAGCGTCGAGGTCACTGACCGGTACCTTTTCTGGATTATGACCGTGGGCAATCGAGTGGAATTTCCTGTATATATTCGGTTTTTCGTTTTCTAGTCTGAGAAGTGGTTGAAACTTTTCGTGTAGTGCTTTAGCTACGCAGTGAACTGTGGTGAACCATACTCAAGTGTTTTTTCCTAATGTTCATTCTGCCTGTGAGGGTACTCACTTGAACTCGGTAGTAGACTATATGCTGGGCATATGCATAGGAAATGACTGTGTGTGCGTGTCATGAAATTTTACTTTGTTAGCCACCACTCATCGAGCTCCAAGTTTTTTTATAAAAAACTTCTCTTGGGGGGGGGGGGGGGGACTCTTGTGATGTGTGAGTGTGTCATCTACGCGACATTGTGACAATGGTGCAATTAGTGCGTTGGTGTTGGTGGCGCAAGGGCTCCAAACGCGGTAGTGTGACGCGACAGAAACACCGCGCAACGGACACGTGCGGCACATCGAGAAAAGAAGACGTCGGCGGGACAAGGCACGTGTGGCCACGACCAATAGGAAGATGGCACGGCAGACTGGAAAGAAGAGAAGAGGAAGACGACGAGATGGGAGGCCGTGAGCGAGTCTGACTCGGACAGCTCGGAAGAGACGCTGGTGTCAGGGTCTGTGCCGTCGGGTTTCGGACCCGAGCACAAAGGGCCCGACAGCGTCTGCCCCCAGACGTCCTCTGAACCGGGCGATACTGGAGGCGGGCCCGTTCCCTTCGTCCGAGCAGCTAGTCCGGGCAGCTCAACCTCCGAGGAGAGCAGATTTCGCCGACCCGGTTGCCGAGTGGAATCCTGCTGCCGGTTGCCAGCCACGGGACGAGCCCGGGTACCTGCCGCCAGACTCCAAGCTCAGTACGTGGGCAGGAAGGTCGCCAGCCTGCTCTGCCAAGGTCGCCCCCTTCTGCGACCTCTGCACCGACTCGACTCCTCGTCCGCTCCACGAGCACCTTCGCCGCCAACGAGACCACGCGCCAGCAACGAATTCGCCGCCCATCGACTCAATCTTCGCAAGTGCCGGTGACTGTTTTCTTTATTTGGAACGTTCCACGGAACTTAGACGATTCTTTTAGCACCGGTCGCATTAGCGTTAGCGTGGGCTCAGCTTGACTATTGGTTTCTGTTGCTGGTGTTTTTTTTTTTCCTTTGTTTCTTTTTCCGTGTGTGATAAAGTTAATTTTTTTTGTGCGTGTTTGAAAATGGCTGCTTCCTGTTCCGCTCAGAGGCCTTGCCTCAATTAAAACAAACTACAAACACTAAAACCTGCATAACAGAGACAAGGAAGTACGGCTGTGGACTGCATGTCAAAGCAGAGTAGGAAACCATTCACAACCGACATTTCTCGGGTATGTACCAGTCGAGAGTATATACCCTAATGACGTCACATGAATCACCTTTCTGGCGGCACGAAATGCCTCTAGAAGACGAGAAACTTCTAGAGAGAATGACGCGCTCGTTATTATTCAGAGGCTGTTTAGGGGCCCCAAGGCTCGTTCGCACCTGCTACTAGCACCGGTCGCTCGACCCAGTTAGTCTCACAGCGATTGGCCGTAAATGGCCGCAAGTGGCAACATTAGTCGCAAAGGCTTTGGCTCATTCGCTCGCTGCTCGATTTTTTGGTCGCGCAACTGCTGCAGTCACAAACTTCTGAGCCAATCAGATTCACCGGAACAGCACGTAAGCTTACATTAAGGGGCAATGACAATGCAAATCTACGATGCCCGCAGACGCGAATTATGTGACGGCACTGTGGTCGCGCGACCGCTGCTATAGTCGCTGGTGTGAATGAGTCTTTAGCGCCGGCATGCTGTTTCAAGTCACGTGATTAAAGAAAAAAAACTTGCTGGATTAAATCATGACAAACCTTTCACTCAAGGGCCTATGCATTAGCTTTACCAGTCCAGCCGTCTTCCGCAATAGGTATTTTCTGCCTGCGCGTTTCTTTCTCTTATTCACCATTTTTTAAACCTGAGGGCTTTAGATAGGATAATAACGTCGTTATTTAACCCTACATGGAAGATTTGGTATTAGAAGAAAACATGGTGAATCTTTTCTGCGCCAGCTGCAGACACAACAGACGATTACACATCAATGGCAAAATTTCTACTTTAATTGAACACCATGCGGGGATAACAAAATACCCTCGGACAGGCTCGAACATGCATGCGTTAGGGCTCGGCACTTCAAATCATTACAAAACTTCATTTGCGAACTGGACAATCATTTGCAAATCAACAATCATTTGCGATCTGGATAGTTCGCAAATGATTGTTGGATCATCTTGTATGGTTGAAGCATTATCTGCCGTTTCATGTTTCCTTATTGTAAGCCCTCCCCTCCTTGAAGGTGTGGCTAAGATAATTAAATATAGTAAAAAAAAAAACTTCCCCATCTCCCGCTAAAGGGAACCATGTGTGGATGCGAAGCAGCGGGGAGATGGTTAGCTTGAGCGGGAGAAACGTCGCCGCACTCGTTTCGCGGCAGCGGCCGGGGCGCTCATCGCGGCGCTGCACAGGAGAGAGAATGAGGCGCGCTCCGTCATTTTTATACCGCGGAACTACCGTGGTGCCCCCCATCGGAGCATGCAGCTGTCGCACCACCTGTCGCGCGCCGCTCCGTAGAGGATTCCTAGAGGAGAGAATGGGGGGGGAACCGTAGGAGAGGAGAGAGAGAGAGGACGCGCATGCGCTGTGGGGGTGTGCGACGTGGGAGCCGCTCCGTAGAGTAGAGGATTCCTAGAGTAGAGAAAGCGGGTGAGCGTAGGAGAGAGGGGGGAGAGGACGCGCATGCGCTGTGCGGATGTCAGACGCGGGCACCGCTCCGTAGAGTAGAGAATTCCTACAGCAGAGAAAGGGGGGTGAGCTTAGGAGAGGAGAGAGAGGGGGACGCGCATGCGCTGTGGGGGTGTAGGACGCGGGCGCCGCTCCGTAGAGTACAGTATTCCTAGTGAGAAAGGGGGTGAGCGTAGGAGAGCAGAGAGAGAGGGGGAGGAGACGCGCATGCGCTGTGGTAGTGTGGGACGCGGGAAGGAGGGACGGACTAAGCCCCCACCAAACACATGCAAGCAAGATCAAGGAATGGAGTCAACCTGGGCGACACACACCACCTGCATGGCCGTTCGTAAGCATCCTCTCTGCTCTCGGTCATGACTCTGGTGACTGTAGTGGTTGTTGACGACCTTATACCGGTTGTTCAAAGTTAAGCTTTCTCGTTTTATTAAAATTCGGCACTGGGAAGAACATGAAAACCATATTTACAGATAACATATATATCCTGGGGGGACACAAATTGAGAAGATAATTATCGCTGTGAGGAGCCCAATTAACTCAGATTCATTAATTAACTTTTTAGTGACTGCAGCAAGCAAGCATGTTTATATTGAAAAGTTGAAGGGAGTCGCGTTTATACACAGTTCCATTTGGAAGAATTTTTCTAGCATGTTTGTGCTCCGAGATATCCCGCTGCAAAGTTTAATTGATGACGCATGCAGGGCGCTGTTGATCAGCGCAATGTTCCTCCCCGATGTGACGAACAGTCATTGCTTGCTATCGCCAGCCAGTAGCAAAAGGGTAACCGTTATCATCTTTGCCTGTGCCTTCGACCCGTTATCAGATTAAACGACGCAAGCAACTGCCACGGCCCACCGGGGAGGAGATTGCGCCGCCGCTGACTGTCTCGCATGCGTAATCAGGTAAACCACAATTAAACTTAGCAGCGGGATATCTCGGAGCACAGACATGCTAGAGGAATTCTTCCAAATGGAACAGTGTATAAATGCGACTGCCTCAAACTTTTCAATACAAACATGCTTTCTTGCTGCAATCACTAAAAAGTTAATTATTGAATCTGAGTTAATTGGGCACCTGAAAGCGATAATTATTGTCTCATTGCGTGTCCCCCCTGGATGTATAAGTTATCTGCAAAGGTGGTTTTCATGTTCTTCCCAGTGCTGAATTTTAATAAAACGAGAAAGCTTAACTTTGAACAACCGGTATAAGGTCGTCAACAACCACTACAGTCACCAGAGTCATGACCGAGAGCAGAGAGGATGCTTACGAACGGCCATGCAGGTGGTGTGTGTCACCCATTGTTGACCCCATTCCTTAATCTTGCTTGCATGTGTTTGGAGGGGGCTTAGTCCGTTCCTCCTTCTCGCGTCCCACACCACCCCAGCGCATGCGCGTCCCCCTCCCCCCTCTCTCTCCTAAGCTCACCCCCCTTTATCTCCTCTAGGAATCGTCTACTCTACGGGAGCGGCCCCCGCGTCCCACAACCCCCACAGCGCATGCGCGTCCCCCTCCCCCTGTGCTCTCCTACGCTCACCCCCTTCCTCTGCTCCAGAAATCATCTATACTCTGCGGAGCGGCGCATGCACGTCCTCTCCTCTAGGAATACTCTACTCTACGGAGCGGCTCCGGCGTCCTCTCCCCCCTCTCTCTTCTTGGAATCATCTACTCTACGGAGCGGCTCACGCGTCCCACACCCCCCACAGCGCATGCACGTCCCCTCTCTCCTCTCCTACGCCCCCCCCCCGTCCTTTCCTCTACGTAGCGGCGCGAACGACAGGTGGTGTGACAGCTGCATACTCCGCTGGGGGGCGCCATGGTTGTTCCGCGGTATGAAAATGACAGAGCGCGAGCGCCTCCTCATTCTGTCTCCTGTGCAGTGCCGCGATGAGCGCCCGGACCACTGCCGTGAAATGAGAGCGGCGACGTTCCTCCCGCTCAAGCTAATTATCTCCCCGCTGCTTCGCATCCACACATGGTTCCCTTTAGCGGGAGATGGGGAATATTTTTTTAATTGTCATTTCGTTTTAGATGCGAAACATCTTATGCTCGGGGCTGTGACCGTCCTTCCCGCGTCCCGCGTCCGGCCACTTTCATGAAGTAGGGAGACAGCCACTGTGCGAACCAGAACACTGTAGTACAATAAGGCCGTCAACCACCATCACAGTCATGAGAGTCATGGCAGAGAGCACAGAGTGGCTGCTTAGCAAAGGCCAGGCAGGTGGTGGGTGCACGAAAAGAATAACGCGCTTTACCGGTGGTGTCTGTCGCCCACATTGACTCCATTCCTTGATCTTGCTTGCATGTGCTTGCGGGGGCTTTGTCCGTCCCTCCTTCCCGCGTCCCACGGCTCCTCTCCTACGCTCCCGCCTTTTCTCTCCTCTAGGAATCCTCTACTCTACGGAGCGGCGCCCGCGTCCCGTTGACTCCATTTCTTGATCTTGCTTGCATGTGCTTGCGGCGGCTTCGTTCGTCTCACGTCGCACCCCCGTCTCTCTCCTCTCCTACGCTCCCACTTTCTCTCCTCTAGGAATCCTCTACTCTACGGAGCGGCGCCAGCGTCCCCTTGACGCCATTCCTTGATCGTGCTTGCATGTGGTTGCGAGGGCTTTGTCCGTCCCTCCTTTCCGCGTGCCACACCGCGAGAGCACATGCGCGTCCCCTCCCCCCCCTCTCTCCTCTCCTACGCTCCCCCCCGTTCTCTCCTCTAGAAATCCTCTACTGTACGGAGCGGCGCCCGCGTCCCACAGCGCATGCGCGTCCCCTCCCCCCTCTCTCTCCTCTAGGAATCCTCTACTCTATGGAGCGGCGCGCACGACAGGTGCTCTCTCCTCTCTTACGGTCCCCCCCGTTCTCTCCTCTAGGAATCATCTACTCTACGGAGCGGCGCGCACGACAGGTGGTGCGACAGCTGCATACTCCGCTGGGGGGCGTCACGGTAGTTCGGTGGTATGAAAATGACGGAGCGCGCGCGCCTCATTCTCTCTCCTGTTCAGCGCCGCGATGAGCGCCCGGGCCGCTGCCGCGAAACGGGAGCGGTGACGTTGCTTCTGCTCAATCCAGCCATCTCCCCGCTGATTCGCATCCACAACATAGTTCCCTTTAGCAGGAGCTGGGGGGAATTATAGATGCGAAGCATCTTATGCTCGGGGCTGTGTCCGTCCTTCCCGCGTCCCGCGTCCGGTCCTTTCATGAAGTAGGGAAGCACCCACTATGCGAACCAGAACACTGTAGTACAATAAGGCCGTCAACCACCACCACAGTTACCAGAGTCATAGCCGAGAGCACAGAGTGGCTGCTTAGCAATGGCTAGGCATGTGGTGGGTGCAAGCAAAGAATAACACGCACTACCGGTGGTGTCTGTCGCCCACGTTGACACCATTCCTTGAGCTTGCTTCCATGTGCTTGCGGAGGCTTTGCCCGTTGCTCCTTCCCGCGTCCCACACCTCCACAGCGCATGCGCGTCCCCTCCCCCCTCTCTCTCCTCTCCTACGGTCGCCCCCCGTTCTGTCCTCTACTCTATGGAGCGGCGACCGCGTCCCGTTGACTCCCGTCCTTGATCGTGCTTGCATGTGGTTGCGAGGGCTTTGTCCGTCCCTCCTTTCCGCGTGCCACACCCCGAGAGCACATGCGCGTCCCCTCCCCCCCTCTCTCCTCTCTTCGCTCCCCCCCCGTTCTCTCCTCTAGAAATCCTCTACTGTACGGAGCAGCGCCCGCGTCCCACACCCCCCACAGCGCATGCGTGTCCCCTCCCCCCTCTCTCTCCTCTCCTACGGTCGCCCCCGTTCTCTCCTCTAGGAATCCTCTACTCTATGGAGCGGCGCGCACGACAGGTGCTCTCCTCTCTTATGGTCCCCCCCGTTCTCTCTTCTAGGAATCATCTACTCTACGGAGCGGCGCGCACGACAGGTGGTGCGACAGCTGCATACTCCGCTGGGGGCGTCGTGGTAGTTCGGGGGGTATGAAAATGACGGAGCGCGCGCGCCTCATTCTCTCTCCTGTTCAGCGCCGCGATGAGCGCCCGGGCCGCTGCCGCGAAACGGGAGCGGCGACGTTTCTCCCGCTCAAGCCACCCATCTCCCCGCTGCTTCGCATCCACACATAGTTCCCTTTAGCGGGAGATGGGGAAATTTTTAGATGCGAAGCATCTTATGCTCGGGGCATGTCCGTCCCTCCCGCGTCCGGCCACTTTCATGAAGTAGGGAAGCACCCACTATGCGAACCAGAACACTTTAGTACAGTAAGGCTGTCAAGCACCACTACAGTCATTAGAGTCATGGCCGAGAGCACAGAGAGGCTGCTTAGCAATGGCTAGGCAGGTGGTGTCTGTCGGCCAGGTTGACTCCATTCCTTGATCTTTCTCGCATGTGTTTGGGGGGGGGGGGGGTCTTAGTCCGTCACTCCTTCCCGCGTCCCACACCACCACAGCGCATGCGCGTCCCCTCCCCCCTCTCTCTCTCTCCTATCCTACGCTCACCCCCTTTCTCTACTCTAGGAATCCTCTACTCTACGGAGCGGCGCCCGCGTCCCACACAGCGCATGCGCGTCCCCTCCCCCCTCTCTCTCCTCTCCTACGGTTCTCTCCTCTAGGAATCCTCTACGCAGCGGCGCGCACGACAGGTGCTGCGACAGCTGCATACTCCGCCGGGGGGCGCCGCGGTAGTTCCGGGGTATGAAAATGACGGAGCGCGCGCGCCTCATTCTCTCTCCTGTGCAGCGCCGCGATAAGCGCCCGGGCCGCTGCCGCGAAACGAGAGCGGCTACGTTTTTCCCGCTCAAGCCAGCCATATCCCCACTGCTTCGCATCCACACATGGTTCCCTTTAGAGGGAGATGGGAAGTTTTTTTTCCTCTTTTTTAGGAGCGAAGCTCTTAAAGCTCGAGGCAAAACGTCGGGTGTCCGCAAAAGACCCTCCGAGCCGTTGCTTATCACGCACCGTTGCTTTATCAACCGCGCCCACCGACAGAGGCAGTCCGCGCAGCCGCCGCGCCAAGTTTGCCCTCCCCGCACGAGCGACGAAAGGCCCGCGCTTCTACCAGGGGTGCCACAGCCAGCTTTGCGCGTTAGTTCTGGCGCTGGAGTTTGGACATTATTCCATGGTCTGTGACAGGCTGTTGTTCGACACTACTTTGTCTACGCCAAGGAAGGACCTTGCATCAGCCAAGAAGGCCACGTTAAGCCCCTAAGATCAACCATCCTCGCTGTTCTTTAATCTTTGCACGGCTAGTGTAAAGCTTAAGAAACAGCTTCTCCCTTGTTTTTCTTCTGGTCGGAGTGTTTTTTAGTACGTATTTTTCTGATAGTTAGGAGATCACAAGACCACAAACAAATTACACCATCTCCCACTAAAGGGAACCATGAGGGGATGCGAAGCAGCATTGGGGGGTGCACACCAAGTTTCGTTTACGTTCACTCGGCCGTCGAAGCCAAATGTCGGCGTCGAGCTACCGCTTCCACTTCAGAAAGACAACGCGAGTCTGCGGGGAGGGTAGCGAGGCTTTCGAGACAACTGCAGCGACCGGAAACCGGCGGAGCGACCGCATGATTCAAGCGAGACTTCCTCGACCGAGCGCACGCCCTTATATGAAATGGGGGAGGGAGAGGCGAGAGTGGGTTTACAGGCTGCAGCGCGGGGGGGAGGAGAGGAGAGAAGGCGACCGAACGCCTGCGTAAACGCCTGCGTAAAGGAGAGTGCGCGGCTGCAGCGGTTGCAGCGCGGGGGGAGGAGGAGAGAAGGCGACCGAACAACTGCGTAAAGGAGGAGAGTGGGAAGAGATTGTAGGCGCATGCGCAGTAAGGGTGGTCACGCCGCACACCACCACCACCGGATTGAACTTTGCCATAAGCTGCTTCGCATCTAAAAGTTGAGCCACTGGTGTCAGTCTTTAAGGATTAGACCTGGCTTCAAATTAGGTCATCAGAGCTCAGTGGTCGTGAAATGAGAAAAATGGCTTTGTTAAGGCGTTTATTTGCCGGTACTCAGAGATACTTCGTAATGGCGACAGCCACGGCCAGGCACGAACACTCAGCGCGAGCGGCTTCCTTTTTGCAGATGACCCACTAGAAGGCTCTCGAGAGTGCAACCCATTTCTAGGTTCCAATGCATCGCTACAGTTACCCCGGGGACGAAAAGGGAGCCGTCGGGCGACCTAACAGCTTGTCACTACGAACGGGTCATAGTAGGCCTTCAGGCGCTCCACGTTGACAATGTCGCGCCCTCGACGGCGCATGTCCGAAGATTGTTCGATGGGTTCGATCAGGTAGTTGACCGGAGATGTGCGCTCGATGACACGGTAGGGGCCTTCGTATTTTGGCAGTAGTTTTGAACAGAGACCAGCTGCGGAGGTAGGGACCGAGAGCCATACAAGCGCCCCAGGGAGGAACGTGGGCTCAGAAGTGGCGGAACCATCACGAATACCTTTCTGCCGCTCTTGTTCATTCGTCGTGAAGGTCCTGGCGAGCTCGCGACACTCTTCAGCAAGCCTGGCTGTGTCAGAAATAGGGGCACACTCAGATGTGTCCGGCGTGCACGGGAGTATCGTGTCGATGTTGTGCGACGGGTGCCGTCCGTATAGCAAGAAGAAGGATGAAAAACCAGTAGTGCTCTGAGGGGCGGTATTGTAAGCGCAGGTGACGAAGGGCAGTATAGCATCCCAATTCGTGTGGTCGGCGGCGACGTACATCGAAAGCATGTCGCCGAGGGTGCGGTTAAAGCGTTCGGTGAGGCCATTCGTCTGCGGGTGGTAAGCAGCAGTTTTGCGGTGGACAGAATGGCACTCCGTGAGGATGGCTTCGACGACTTCCGATAGGAAGACACTGCCTCGATCGCTGAGAAGCTCCTGGGGTGGACCATGACGCAGTATGAATCGGTGCAGCAGGAAGGAGGCAACATCGCGCGCAGTAGCCGCAGGGAGGGCGGCGGTTTCGGCGTATCGCGTTAGATGGTCTACGGCGACGGTGGCCCAGCGGTTACCAGCCGACGTCAGAGGAAGTGGTCCATACAAATCGATACCCACGCGCCCGAACGGACGGTCAGGGCAAGGTAATGGTTGTAGACCGGCTGGGGACATGTGTGTTGACGGTTTGCGGCGTTGGCAATCGAGGCAGGAGCGAACGAACTTCTGCACGTAGCGGTACATCCCTCGCCAGAAAGAGCGTTGTCGAATGCGGTGGTAAGTTTTGGACACCCCAGAGTGCGCGCATTGTGGATCAGAGTGGAAGGACTCACATATTTCCGACCGCAGACTACGGGATATCACGAGTAGCCACTGCCGGCCGTCGGCGTTGTAATTGCGTCGATGCAGCAGGCCGTCACGCATGGCGAAATGGTGAGCTTGACGACGCAAGGCGCGAGTGGATGGTGTTGTGGACGGATCAGAGAGCAAGTCGATCAGCGGGGCGATCCAATTATCCTTGCGCTGTTCGGTAGCGATGATGTGGGCATCGGTGACAGAAACAGCAATGGAAGATACTGAGCAGGGGGCTTTGTCGCCAGGCAGAGGGGAGCGCGAGAGGGCGTCGGCGTCAGCATGTTTGCGTCCGTTGCGGTACAGCACCCGGATGTCGTAGTCTTGCAGGCGAAGAGCCCAGCGGGCGAGACGCCCTGAAGGATCCTTCAATGACGACAGCCTGCATAGTGCGTGATGGTCGGTGACGACATCGAATGGGCGACCATACAAATAGGGTCGAAACTTTGTAAGGGCCCAGACGATCGCCAGGCACTCTTTTTCCGTGACGGTGTAATTTGTCTCGGCTTTCGTGAGCGTACGGCTTGCGTATGCCACGACATATTCGGGGAATCCGGGTTTGCGCTGCGCCAGGACAGCGCCGAGGCCTACACCGCTGGCGTATGTGTGCACCTCCGTTGGGGCCGTAGGGTCGTGGTGGCGTAGTATGGGAGGAGACGTCAATAAATGGCGGAGCTTGGCGAATGCGTCGTCGCACTCGGATGACCACGAATTAAGGGGCCCGTTACTTCCAAGGAGCTTCGTCAGTGGTGATATGATCGTCGCAAAGTTTCGTATGAATCGTCGAAAGTATGAGCACAGGCCTACGAAACTGCGCAGTTCTTTGACGGACGCAGGTTTGGGAAATTCGGCCACGGCCCGAAGCTTGGCTGGATCGGGAAGAATTCCGTCCTTGGACACGACGTAACCTAGGATTGTGAGTTGCCGTGCTGCAAATCAGCACTTCTTCAGATTTAGTTGGAGGCCGGCGTTGCTCACACGTGTGAAAACTTCTTTCAGACGTTGGAGATGCGTGGAGAAATCCGGAGCGAAAACAACGACGTCGTCCAGGTAACACAAGCACGTGTGCCATTTTAAGTTGCGCAGAACGGTGTCCATCATACGCTCAAAGGTCGCGGGCGCATTACACAGTCCAAACGGCATGACGTTGAACTCGTACAAGCCGTCGGGTGTGACAAAGGCTGTCTATGGTCGAGCGTCGTCAGCTATGGGTACTTGCCAGTACCCCGAGCGCAAATCCAGAGAAGAAAAGAATTCGGCTCCGTGGAGGCTGTCAATCGCGTCGTCGATGCGCGGTAGTGGATAAACATCCTTGCGAGTGATCTTATTGAGCCGTCGGTAGTCCACACAGAACCGCACAGAACCGCACAGAACCGTCCTTCTTCGCAACGAGAACAGGAGACGCCCATGGGCTGTCCGAGGGCCGAATTACGTCGCGTCGGAGCATATCGTCTACTTGCTCATTAATTACCCGACGTTCGGCAGGCGACACGCGGTATAGACGTTGCCGTAACGGTGGCTGGGCGCCAGTGTCGATGCGATGTGTAACAGCGGACGTGCGACCGAGAGAAGTTTGCCCGACATCGAAAGAAGATCGAAATTCTTGCAACAGGCTCAGAAGCTGGGAACGCTGGACCGACGTAAGGTTATCAGCGATGGAGTTACCAAATACATCAGCAGATGACGGATCAGACGTGGAAACAGCACTGATGGTACGGGAACTGGGACAGTGCGAGTCATCGGGTACGTCCAGGACTTGTGCATCATCGACGGGTTCCACTCTGCCGAGACATTCCCCTCGAACCAACTTAACAATGTACGGGAATGGGTTGGTCACAAAAATAGCGGTGTTGCCCTGAGTTACTTGCACGGTCGCGAAAGGTACCGGCAACCCTATCCTACTGCAACCACGGTCAGATGGCGAAAGGAGTGCAACTGTGTCGGAGAGACCGGCGCAGTAAACCGACACAGCCGTTGACGAGCTTGGAGGCACTGTCGTATCGTCTTTGACGAGGATTTTGCTCAGTGCCTAGGGACTGTCTACTGGCGTCAAATGTGAGAACGATGAGAGTTCAATTTCGGCGGAGGCACAATGAATGACGGCGTCGTGGCGGGAGAGAAAGTCCCATCCCAGGATGACGTCATGGGAGCATGCAGTAATGATGATGAACTCGACGACATATATAGAACGTCCTGAATGACGACGCGAGCTGTGCACACTGCTGTAGGATGAATACTCTGCGAACTTGCGGTATGGAGCGACATCCCAGAAAGTGGCGTCGTCACTTTGCGGAGTAAACGGCAAAGTTTTGCGTCCATAACGGATACGGCGGTTCCAGTATCTACAAGGGCAGATGCGCGAACACCGTCCACAAACACGTCTATCACGTTCGATGGGCTTCTCTGAGGGCTTTCGCAGTTCGACAGCGTCGCAGCCCTTGCCTCGTGGACTGCGATGACTAGTTTTCCTGGTCGCGTGCGGGCGGACGTGGCCGCATCGGCGACAGTGAGCGACGTCGTGTAGATGGTGCGGGGCCGGACGTCGGTGACATAGGCGGCGGTTGGTCATAATAAGGGCTGCTCGATTCGCTGGGAAGGTTGGATGCGACCCGAGGCTGCTGCACGCGATTGCAATAACGTGCGACGTGACCGGCGCAACCGCAGGCAAAGGAGATGGGGCGGTTGTCGGAAGTGCGCCATCAGTTCGCGGGTCCCGGCCATGTCGCAGAACGCGATGGGCGAGGCGGCTGCTGATATGACTGCATAGTGGGCGGCAGTCGCGGCACGTGGACAACGTCGGCGTATGTATGCGGCACAGTTGCGTCGAAGGCCTGGGGTCTGGCGATGGCTTCGGCGTAACTAAGCGGGCCAGCCACAGGAATCGGTGGGGGTGGCCTGGCTACAACTTGTGCGTAGCTTAGTGGCGCAGGTACTGGAGGCGGCTGGTGGTATTCAGGCATGACCTCCGCGATTTCCTGCTGAATCGCTCGGTGGAGGGGAGGCAGAAGTGTAGTTGACGGCTGTTCGACATGTTGCGGTGGAGCGAAAGCCAGTAAAGAGACCTCGCGGGCAATTTCCTCACGCACGAACGACTTGATTTCGGCGAGCAAGGTGGTGTGGTCAGAAACGGCCGACAAGCCCGCGAGGTCAGCGTCGCGTGATAGTGGTCGACGGGTCATCAAGCGCTGCCGGCGCAGCTCCTCGTAACTTTGGCACAGCGTAATGACCTCTGCCACAGTGCGAAGGTTCTTGGCCAGGAGCATGGTGAAGGCATCGTCGGCGATGCCTTTCAGAACATGTGTGATTCTGTCCGACTGCGACATGCTTGCGTCCACTTTCTTGCACAAGTCGAGGATGTCCTCGATGTAGCTGGTGAAGGACTCGCCGGACTGCTGTGCTCGTTCACGCAAACGCTGTTCGGCTTGCAGCTTACGTACGGCAAGACGGCCGAACACGTCGACGACGGCGGTCTTAAAAGCGGACCAAGTCGGGAAATCGGATGCGTGGTTGTTGTACCACATGCCGGCCACACCCGCGAGGTAGAAAACCAGGTTGCTGAGTTTGCCTGCCTCGTCCCATTTATTGGGGACGCTCACGCGTTCGTAAATGGCGAGCCAGTCCTCGACGTCAGTGCCATCCGCGCCGGTGAAGACAGGAGGGTCGCGGATGCGAGGGATACCGGGACATGGCGTCGGCGCAGGAGGAAGCGTTTGCTGAGCGGCGTCTTGGGGCATGGTTGATGGCACGGTACGGGATCGGAGCTCCAAGGGCATCGAATGCGGACCGAAGTAGTTTTAAGGGCACAGCTGTTGTGTAGTGTTTATTTCGGTTTCGGTTTGCTTTGCATTTGCGCATGCCAGGGGGGCGCCGCTCTGCATGCGTGTGCTGTACCGCGCCGCTAGGCGCATGCTGGCGCTCTGTAAATAAATGAGTGTGTGACGAGCATCCGTCCATCCGTCTCGAGTAGACGTGTCTTTCTTTCTTCGGCGCTTCGCGCCAACCCCGTTGTGTCGGGCTAGCCGGCGTCCCGCCGGCCGCGTCGGTTCCGCGTGCCCGCTGTTCGTGCCGTTCGTCTTCTGCTGCTTCTTCGGCGCCGCTAGCGACGACACGACAAATGGCGACGAGGATGGTCACTTTCCTTCCGCAACGACAAAATGGCGACGAGGACTTGGACATGTAAGAACCTCATTTGAGTCTCTACGCTCGTCTTTCTTCCGCTTAAACCTACTCGCCTTTGTCTGCACCACTAGGCCTACTTGCCTTTTCCATTTCTACCTTGCAGCATGAACGCGACCTCGCGTCGCTTACTTTCTTCGAGCCTGCACTGCTATTTCTCCTGCTGAAAAGCTTTCATTGGCGTCATCTTTTCTTCCGGCCTTGCACTGCTTTCCTGATGGCGTCTCCTATTCCCCCCGCCTTTATTTCTTTCTACGCCCGGGGACCCTCCAATCCCGTGGGCTGATTGGAAGTTAATGTTCCAGGTGTACGCCGACGCTGCCGGGGAGGACGCCGCCAAGCCCGAACGTCGCAAGGCTCTTCTCTTGAATGCATTAGGTTACGCCGGTCTAAAACTCTATCAGACGCTGAGTTCCGCCAACGCGTCAGGGACGCCTGCGTCGGTTGATGTATTTCAAGCTGCAGTCGCATTGTTCGACGACCATTTCAAAGATGCGTCCTGCGATTATGTCGCGCGTCTCCGCTTCCAAGAGCGTCGACAGCTTCCCGGCGAGCCCGTTGTAGACTTCATCGCCAGTCTCCGGTCGCTAGCCGCGTCCTGCGGGTTCGGCGCGCTCGAAAATGACATGATCAGGCAGCAACTCTTTATTGGCGTCGCTTCACAAAATGTCCGTTGCCGGCTCCTTCAAAAAGGCTCGTCCGTTACACTTGCAGAAGCCTTCTCGATTGCACGAGAGGATGAACTTGTACGCGTGCAGTTAGAGCAGTTCGCTCCGCATTCGGTGCAGCAACTTTCCGCTGCGGGGCCTCATGGCGCCCATTCGTTTCGCGGGTCACGCCAACATGGCGGCCCTTCTTCTTCGTTTCGGCGGGAAGGCCAAGATGGCTGCCCTTCTCCCCAGCTTCAACGCAGCGGCCAACATGGCCGTCCGCCTTCACAGTCCTTCCGCGGCGCGCAACATTTTTCTGCGCAGTCGTCTGCCTTTTGCTTCCGTTGTGGCTCAGTTCGCCACTTAGCGAATTTCGCTCAGTGTCCGGCTCGGAACCGAACTTGTCTCGCGTGCGGTAAACGCGGACATTATCAAGCCGTATGCAAATCGGCCTCACGTCAAGACGCAGCCGATTCGCCGACTTCGTGTAACGGCCAAACAAATACAGTCACCGTCCTAAATGTGGCTGATTGCCACACAACGTCTGAGCCGACCATTGTCGCAACAGTGGGCGATGTTCCACTGACTCTTCTCGTGGACACTGGTGCGTCCGTCTCGTTAATTGGCGCCGCCGACTTTTATCGTCATTTTTCAGGCGTTAGGCTTTCTCCTTCGCACGTCGTTCTGCAAACGTATTCCAAAGGAACGATTGAGAATTTTGGATCTTTCACAAAGCAAGTCAGGTATTGCAGTCGTTCTGCTTCCGTCACTTTCTACGTCACTGCAAATGGCAGCTCCTTACTAGGTCGTGATGCTATACAGGCATTATCCATAAATATTCTCGGTGCTTCCATGACTTGTGCCCAGGTCGACGTGCAACCTGATCTTCCGGTCAACGCGCCAGTGAATTCCGTCACCTGTTCACCCGTGAACTGGGTTGTGTGCGCGGCTTTGGGCATAAAGTGGTGCGTCGACCTGATGTGATTTCTCCGACTCGAAGTGCTTCTGCTGCTACGAAGGCCATGCCGGACCTTCCGGTTGATAACACGACTTCTGCTACTCCAACGACGCCTGTTCAGGTTGGGTTTGTTGATACAGTCCATGTTTCACCTGTTCGCGTCCCAACTACCTGTGTCCCTGCTGTGCCTGCTACGGCCGTGTTACCTCCTACTGTGCCTTCTACGGCTGTGTTACCTGCTGGTGTGTCCCCCGTGCGTGCTTCACGTGGTGTGCGCCCGGTGCGTGCTAAAACGCGCCGCAGTCCTCTTCAGTCGCGTAAGCAAGTTTCTACGGACACGGACACTTCTTCGCTAAGGGGGGAGGACTTACCAGCTGGTGTGGCTGGTCAATCGACACCACATGAACTTTCTCAAGCGGCTGAGGCCGCAGAATCGGACGTGGGTCCGACAAGTGTCGCTGCAGCTGAGTCTGCGAGCCCAACTGTAGAGGCCACGAGTGTTAGTGCTACGTCAGAGCCTTCACCTTCTGCTCAAAGGCGCCGCTTTAGAAGGAAGCGTAAAAAGCCGAGCTGCTTCGCTGATTTTGTGACT
The DNA here is from genome assembly GCA_030522465.1 of Rhipicephalus appendiculatus. Classification (NCBI taxonomy): domain Eukaryota; kingdom Metazoa; phylum Arthropoda; class Arachnida; order Ixodida; family Ixodidae; genus Rhipicephalus; species Rhipicephalus appendiculatus. The sequence goes on from JALIZH010013625.1 coordinate 18,230, forward strand.
TAATGTGCTTGGTTGTTGGTGCTTGCAACTGTTCTTGTGCTCTGTGTGGTTCAGGATTGTTATTCTTGTGCTGTGTAATTTTCTTGTACTTTGTGAGGTTCATGTTGGCATTCTTCGGTGCTGAATATGTTCATTCCTCTCAGTGTGTTTCTTTTGCTTGTGTGATTCACTGTGTGTTTTACTTGTGTATAAGGAACTTCTTCCGAGAGGGGGGATGATGTTGTGTAGTGTTTATTTCGGTTTCGGTTTGCTTTGCATTTGCGCATGCCAGGGGGCGCCGCTCTGCATGCGTGTGCTGTACCGCGCCGCTAGGCCCATGCTGGCGCTCTGTAAATAAATGAGTGTGTGACGAGCATCCGTCTCGAGTAGACGTGTCTTTCTTTCTTCGGCGCTTCGCGCCAACCCCGTTGTGTCGGGCTAGCCGGCGTCCCGCCGGCCGCGTCGGTTCCGCGTGCCCGCTGTTCGTGCCGTTCGTCTTCTGCTGCTGCTTCGGCGCCGCTAGCGACGACACGACAACAGCACTCTCCACCAAATTGCTAAGGCGTTTATTTGCCGGTACTCAGAGATACTTCGTAATGGCGACAGCCACGGCCAGGCACGAACTCTCAGCGCGAGCGGCGTCCTTTTTGCAGATGACCCACTAGAAGGCTCTCGAGAGTGCAACCCATTTCTAGGTTCCAATGCATCGCTACAGCTTCTTTATTCCTGCTACTCACTAGAGTACCCAATATCTGAACCAACATCGTATTTGGCAGTGTGGAAGTTCTTAAAACAACTTCAGGAGTTCGTCCCGAAAACGGCTCTGACCCGCCTCAGCTTGCCCGCCTCGGCGTCAAAGAATAAGAAGCCGCAAAGAAGAAGAAGCTTGCCCGCCTCGGCGTCATGTGTGACGCCGAGGCGGGCAAGCTTCTTTTGGCGGCTCCCAGCTCCGCAAAACTGCCACAACGGTGGTATCAATCGCAGTGGAGGTCGTTGAAGAAATACTCCCCTAAGAATGAGCAGTTTTGGTTTCGTTTCCGAGGTGCCAGGGGAAATTTTGTGGGGTGTCGTCGATTGACGACGCCAGGGCCGAAAGGGTCAACAGTCACCAATGATGTATTCTCAGATGTGGGCCATCTCAAACCAGGTGTAATTTGTATGCGGCGCCCGTGCAGTTAGCAACTCTCCTACCTAGCGTTCTAGACAAGCGTGTTGAGCTCTGTACAGGTGGGAAGAGGAACTGAAATCGTTCAATTTTGTACGGAGTATTCGGCTTGTTGCCTATGCGGCCACATTCATAATATTAAACTAATGCAGAATCGTGAACTGACTACACCGGCATATGCTGTATTTACTGGCACTGAAGAGGAGGAGAAAAAATAAACCTTATTCAGTGGAGTGAGCCGACGGCAGAGTCGTTCAAGATCGGCGGCGTCCCTAATTCAGGATGCGAAAAAAAATTCCTCATCTCCCGCTAGAGGGAACCATGTGTGGATGCGAAGCAGCGGGGAGATGATTAGCTTGAGCGGGAGAAACGTCGCCGCTCTCGTTTCGCGGCAGCGGCCCGGGCGCTCATCGCGGCGCTGCACAGGAGAGAGAATGAGGCGCGCGACCTCCGTCATTTTCATACCGCGGAACTACCGTGGCGCCCCCCAGCGGAGTATGCAGCTGTCGCACCACCTGTCGTGCGCGTCGCTCCGTAGAGGATTCCTAGAGGAGAGAACGGGGGGGGGGACCGTAGGAGAGGAGGGATAGGGCGAGGGGACACGCATGCGCTGGGGGGGGGGGGGGGGGACGGGGGGGGCCGCTCCGTAGAGTAGAGGATTCCTAGAGGAGAGAAAGGGGGTGAGCGTAGGAGAGGAGAGATAGCGGGAGGGGACGCGCGTGCGCTGTGGGGGGGGTGTGGGACGCGGGGACCGCTCCGTAGAGTAGAGCATTCCTAGAGGAGAGAAAGGGGGGGGTGCGCGTAGGAGAGGAGAGAACGAGGGGGAGGGGACGCGCATGCGCTGTGGTAGTGCGGGACGCGGGAAAGAGGGACGGACTTTTTTTTATGCCTGCCTTTAAGACCCGCGCCGACCGGCGTATATGGCCGCTAAAAGAAAGTAATAAACGGAAAAGCAAACAGCAATACTGAAAGACGCCTATAAGTTAAAGACCGGACACAGGCTTTTTCGCCTCCTATTCTCGGCGTGTTCGCAGTAGTTCATAAGTAGTGAACTGTCGACTTTAAGCATAGGCGTGCGCAGGGCTCCCTTTCATGGGGAGGGGGGGTGGCATCTCAGCGCCCCCCCTCTCAATTAGGTCGATGTATGGGGCACACTTTGCGCCCCCCCTCTTAGGTCACTAGGGGGGGCCGGCCACCCCCCTGCCCCCCCCCTCTCCCTGTGCGCACGCCTATGACTAAGGTCGTACACCGCACGTCCTCTGCATTTCAGCTTATGGACTAATGCTTATGGCGCGAAAGGCAATGCGCTTCTTTTGTTCTGGGCATCCTTTAGCATTTCTTGCATCAGAGTGGCGATACATACAAATTACGCGACTAGAGATCACATCACTTGGCTGAGCTGAAAGCATGAAGCTGTCGAATGAATGCAGTATGTCATTGAGGAAAGCGGGAAATATTGTCCGAATGAGGGCACCTGTATGTTTTAGATGCGAAGCATCTTATGCTTGGGGCTATGTCCGTCCCTCCCGCGTCCGGCCACTTTCATAAAGTAGGGAAGCACCCACTATGCGAACCAGAACACTGTAGTACAATATAAGGACGTCAACCACCACTGCAGTCACCAGAGTCATGGCCGAGAGCACAGAGAGGCTGCTTAGCAATGGCTAATCAGGTGGTGTCTGTCGCCCAGGTTGACTCCATTCCTTGATCTCCATTCCTTGATCATTCCTTGACCTGTGTTTGGGGGGGGGGGGTCTTAGTCCGTCCCTCCTTCCCGCGTCCCACACCACCACAGCGCATGCGCGTCCCCTCCCCTCTCTCTCTCCTCTCCTACGCTCACCCCCTTTCTCTATTCTAGGAATCCTCTACTCTACGGAGCGGCGCCCGCGTCCCACATCCCCACAGCGCATGCGCGTCCTCTCCCCCCTCTATCTTACGCTCAACCCCTTTCTCTACTCTAGGAATCCTCTAATCTACGGAGCGGTGCCCGCGTCCGACATCCCCACAGCGCGTGCGCGTCCTCTCTCCTACGCTCAACCCCCTTTCTCTACTCTAGGAATGCTCTACTCTACGGAGCGGCGCCCGCGTCCGACATCCCCACAGAGCACGCGCGTTCTCTCCCCTCTCTCCTACGCTCACCCCCTTTTAGATGCGAAGCATCTTATGCTCGGGGCTTTGTCCGTCCCTCCCGTGTCCCGCGTCCCCCGTCCCGCCACTTTCATGAAGTAGGGAAGCACCCATTATGC